>BSBK01000830.1:202500-355000 GCA_027943335.1 Chamaecyparis obtusa | reverse complement strand
CTTTTGGACGAGTGAAAAGTGAATATTTTTCATATCACCACTTTTTGGCCCCTCATGATCTTGCACATACCTGGTACTGTCATGTCCTCAATATCTTGCAAGGAAAAAATTTATTCATTTTCATCTTTCCATATGTTCCAACAGGAAATCTACCTTTCTTCAAATGAACCATAACTTCATCCCCAACTGTAAAAGTCTTATGTCTCCTTGATCTATCTTCTCTGTCCTTATATTTCTGATTACTATTCTCCAATTTATGTCTCACTTACTCATGTAATGTCTTCATGAACTCAAAAAATTTTACTCCTTCAACACTTCTATTTTCTTCACCAACAATATCCTTCAAATCTGATATACCTCTTGGTTGTATGCAATTAAAAATATCAAAAAGTATTTTTCTAGTACTCCTATTCACTGAATTATTGTATACAAAATCTGCTTGTGCCAACATAGAATCCCAATTACTCAGTTTATCTCCAACTAAACATCTCAAAATATTGTCCAAGCTTCTATTCACAACCTTTGTCTATCCATCAGTCTGTGGGTGAAATGTAGAACTATACCTCAACTTGGTACCCAACTTTTTCCAAAGAGTCTTCCAAAAGTATCCAACAAACTTACTACCTCAGTCAAAGATGATACTCCTTAGTAATCCATGCAATATGATAATTTCCTTAAAAAAAAGATGTACGATATGCACTACATATGATTTATTTCTATAGGGTATAAAATGTGCCATCTTAAAAAATCTATCCAAAACAACAAATATAGAATCATTACCTCAACCTATCTTCGGTAAGCCAAGAAAAAAATCCATACTAATATCAATCCAAGGTTTCTTAGGAATAGAAATTTTTATATACAATCTAGTATTCTGACTTACTCCCTTTGAAACTCGACAAATTTCACAACTTTTCACAAATTTCTAAACATCCTTATACAACTGGGGCCAAAAGTATTTCTCCATAAGAAAATTCAATGTTTTGTCAATACCAAAATATCCAGCCATACCACTACTATGTTTCTCCTTTATCAAATTAGTTCTCATTGATCCTCTTGGTATACACAACTGAATAACTTTAAACAATATACCTTCTTAAATGAAATATTCTTCCCATTTAGTACTCAGTTGATATTGAATAGGTGCTCTACATTTCCTCCATGGCTCAGAAAAATCAAGGGCAGTTTCATACAATCCTTTCATGTCATCAAAACCAATAACTTCAATTCTCATCTCGATCATCAAAGATATTCTTCTATTCAATGCACCAAAAAATTGGTTAGTGACTCCACACTTATACATTTTATCATAAATATATAACTTTGCAAATATTCAATCCATTTCATATGTCTCTGATTCAACTTATTCTGACTACCCAAATATTGTGTAATGCCCAAAATCCACTAGGCATTACACAACTTATTTTCTTCTCTATTAATTTCTAACGTTCAGATTATAATTCTAAACTAAATGGTAGGATATATAAAACAAATAAATTTTATATAGCTAATGAACATTTTAAAACTATAATATCCTTAGATAATTTCACATAGAATTGAAGGCAATTAAATCTATATTATTTCCCATTAGAACTTTTATTCTCATTACAGAATTTACACAATCATTTGTTGGGAATTAAATTTGCAATTTATGTAATAGAATTATAGAATAGGCTTGAATTATTAATTCAATTATAAGACTGATCTTTTACATACCCATAACAATTTTCATGTACCTAGATGAAGGAAGCTGAATTTAAAATTTATTTAAAGATTCAGTAATTTAACTATTCAAGAGGTATTAATTTTACAAGGAATAACTTTGAAATACAACTAGTAATAAAACCTTCTTTCAAGAGTATAATATATGATCCTTATATTTCAGCCTTTCACTTTTACAAATACAATATCTTGGAGAACATTATGAGATGAGTAAGATTACTTAAACTCAATACACTAGTAATCATTCCTTTAAAATAATTTTTTTCAACTTAAACTTGAAACTTGAACTTGAACTTCATCTTTCACCAAGCAACAAAATCTGCAACATAAAAACATCATCCACATGACCATGGCAGCTCACCTCTCAGCCTAGGCCATTTCATGGCCACCCCCGAGCTAGGGGAAACAATAATGGGTACATGAAAAACATGAAAACTCACAAAAACATAAAAATTACACATTGAGACATATACATACATAATTTTACTCCCTTTTCCCAAGCTTACAAAAAGGATCAAAATTAGATCCATGGATGGGTGATGGTGGAAACTTCACATATGGAGACACCTTACTCATACATAAATAAACAAGAATTTTCATAATTTCTTACATGCCTTCATAAGGCTTCTTCCAACCAACATCTCAACATCAAGAATATAATCACATCCCTTATGGCCCCCAAAGCAAATCAAAACATGAGTAGGCTCTCAAGGATGCCCATACATCTTAGCTATCAAAGTATTGACTTCCCAACTAGGCCCATCACCCTAAGACCATCCTTAAATTCTTCCAAGAATGAGGGGAATCTTGCACACCCATAAACATATGGCATGAAAAAGATGGTAAAACAAGAACAAGCCAAAAACACATTGAAACAACACAATGTAAGATTCACACATAAGATGCAACAAATTTGAAGGATTCACACAATTTTCTTCTTCTCAATACAATTACACAAACATATACATGATAGAATTCACCAACCTTTATCCTAAGCAATGGAAATTTGGGGGTTTGAAGAAGACCTTTCCCTTGCTTCCTAGCTTGCTCCCTTTCTCAAATCTACTAGAAAATCTCTAAAGTTCTTTCCTCTCTAACTCCCAAAAACTACCCTCCATAGAAGTGAAATCTAATTCCTATATCTCCATTCCTCAAAGACTTTCCATTTCTCTCTCATACCCTCATTCCTAAGAAAGATGGTTTCTATATTCTAGCTCGCATGACACTTGCCCTTTCCATGGACAAGGAATGCAAAACAAAACATGAAAAGGTGTGATATCCTAGAAACATTCCTCAATTTCGAGTTTACCAAAAATGGTCCTTTAAGAGAGGCAAAATAGTGGTCTAGGGAAGTGGAAATGGTAAAAATAGGCCCCCTAACCCATGTACATGAGTTGGGGCACTAAAACTCATCCTTAACTACCCTTTAGGACTGTACTAAACTCCTCAAAAACCCTAGTTAAGCTTTCATCCGAAAATGGCATAATGATTACTTAAATCTTGGTTCTCTAAACCACTAGCTAAGCCTAGGGATTCCCAAAACAGCCTAAGGGAAGAAGATGGGGTTCACATTCCACTAGGGCATGCCATGTCACAAAAGTGTCAAGTGACAACTCACAAAATTTACACATCACATTACATACTTTGCATGCCTAGTGGACATTTAACATTAATATTTTCAAAAAATAAATTACATCTAATATAACATTTACAAAAATTTACCATCCACATACACACATGCATCACTTTTACATATAAAAACACATTATAATGAGGTTGTACTCTTCTTTAGAGCTGACCTTGGTTTCAAACTATTTCACATAGACCCATCCTTGTTTCCCCATTTTACAACCATGGTCACAACCTGCACACTCAATTTAGATGTCAATACTACATAAATCCAATGCATAAATAATCATATCGAACATGAAGCTGATACAATAATAACATCTATAGTTACTACATAAAGAAACTGCATATCATGAATCATAAACATATTCCTAAGTTAACCATTGAACCATTGTAATATCAACATTTTCTATTCTATAAGATAACATTAGAAATATAGAATTGAACCATTGTACTATCAACATTTTCTATTCTATAAGATAACGTTATAAATGCAAAATCTGGAATGCATATATCATAAGGTAAGCATGAAACCATTACAAGCATATAAAGAGTATGAATAACATCATTGACATAAATAATAACCATCTCATAAGGTATAATGATAGGAAAACTAAATCCAAAATATGTCTATTGTCTCTAAAAAAAGTATCAACAAGGTAAACCAAATGTCAAAACAATAACCGAGCTAGGATGGGTTGGGGTAGGACCTCACATCCTCCCCCCCTAGGTATGAACTTCCTCTCGGAGTTCATCGAATAGATGGGGGTACTGATCTCTCATCTATGTTGTGTCCTCCCAAGAAGCTCTGAGGCTACTGACATTTGACTACTGATTGGATGACCTGAGGGACAATCTCTCACAATGTGCCCCATGGCACCACATCTATAACATGGTCCTCTAGCCTAGAACAGACTCCCCTAAATTCTAGACTGCTCTTGCCCACTTGTCATACCGAATCTACTGAAGCCATCTCTGGATGACTAAGTCTGAGCTCCCCAGTCACGTTGGGGACTCTACTAAGACTGTTGTTGCTGTTGTGGTGTGCTAGAGTTCTCCTGATTTCCCTTCCAATGGGATTTTTGGAAACCAGTGTACTATGGTACGAAACTATGGTTCTGTGACATGTCTCGTGCATAATGAGACCTATTATGGATCTCCTTAGCTATCATGGCCCTCTCTACTTTATCACAAAAGTCACCTAATGGTACCATCCACACTCTATTAGCTATGGCATAGTTCAACCCCTTAATAAAGTGGTTGAGCTGGAGTTTCTCATCCTTCATGTAATGAACATAAGGAAGGAGCTCAAGAAACTTGCACTCATACTATGCTACTGATAGTACTCTCTATTGTAGGTGGTGGTACAGGAGGGGGGCCCTTCATGTCACCTACTCCTTTGGTTGTATGTTCATCTCCCTCTATTGCCACACGACCACCTTTGGGTCTCTGCCCACATCGGCAAGCACTATGTGTGACTGGAGGCATCCTACTACTGGCTTCGCTTAACTAAGGTTTTCCTTGAAATGATGGACATCTTAGAAAGGACAATATGAGCTCTACTAGTATGACATAATATATACTAAAAGAGTTTGAAGATGAGAAGAGGTCTATACTCCTTAATCAAAATTTTTAAAATAAAAGAACTCTAATGTTTATATGAGTAATTCATTAATTTCAAATATTACAAAAGATTTCATCATAATTTAGGTTAAGTCGTAATGCTATTTTTACGATGACTAGTATATTGGCCTCATAAAAGTAACATTATTAAGTTTTAAATTAATGAACTAGTTTTTAACTAAAAACTTAAATTAAACTTTATTCCACACCAATCTTATTTTTGATTAAACTGCAAGACTATTATAATGCACTGAAATACTAGAGTTAGAGAACTAAAAGGGGTAGGACGTTAATAAATGTTTGGTTTAAAGGTGGATGACATTAGGTGACATAAAACCCCTAACTAGGTTTGACGTAAAAGATTCATTAGGTCCATACTTATGTAACGCCCCGCCAGGCAACCCAAGAGGACAAGACATAAAACCTCTATAAAATGAAAGTAGTGAATTTTTTATTTATTTATTTATTTATTTTAACTAGAATAGTATTCATCATTACACTTCATATTTCTAAAAGAAGAAATAATTTTCTACTACTTGAATGTAAGATTTATACAACTTAAGTCCTCCCGGGTTCCCTAACGTCGCTACCTAAGCAACATCATATAAACCATTTACATGCATAAGATATTCACGGAATCATTAGCTTAAAAGATCTACATTCATTTTAATGCACCAAGTTAAATGTCCCTAACTTATTTCTTTTATTAAACATGGGTTAATCATCCAACATCATTATTCCTTTTATCAACTCATTCCATAAATTCATATTGATTTCATCTACATCTACTATCCTTTATATCACTTTTCTCTAATAATTTAGGTAAGAGATTAATATTCATTAAGGTAGGCATTATCCTAGGTATTTCATTAACATGAACCAAGTATTAACATTATAATCAAGTTACTATTTTATTGCATTGTTTCATAACCATTCATTGTTAATAATTCCAATCACTAACCTATCATTTCTAAATAATTTCCTTGGATCCTTTCATCAAGAGAGAATACATTATTTTTGTGATACATCATTATATATAACTATATTTAAGATTATTTCCTTTACATATGGACAACATAAGAGGATAGGAGAAATAACATAAACACTTTTTTTTAATGCTAGTAACATGTCCAATATTCCACATTATTTTCCCTTTCTTTTACCTAGAACTACCCATTCTCTTATGCATTGCTTTGAATTGAGATTACATCAATACTAAAAGACTCCTTTTAGGAGATTAAAAATTACATGAATACAAATACATAAGTACATCTCAACATATTAAAATATCCAATAAGAAATCTTCAACTGCAGATCTGGAAAGGAATATGTGCTAGGATCATCCAAAGAATCACGATCAATACCTCGATATAAATATTAACCACCCAACCACGTGGAACCAATAGGCCCACTCCCCTCGAGCTAGGAGATAGAACCAAAGGCCCATACAAAAGGTAACAACTAGAAAATTCCTAAGGTGGTGATAAAAGTTCCCCAAAGTCACAACAAAAAAGAAAAGACAAGAAGACCACAAGGAATACCAGAGGCATGATCAAATTTGATAGAGACTCTAAGCTACAAGCTAGGTGAGTGTCATCGCATAGCCCTCACCCCTTGGGTTGTCCTGGTACTAGCCACTTTTGGCCCCGGCCCCCAAGTAGGCACATGCGGAACTGAATGCCTCTCGTACAGACAAGGTCATTCAGTTGTACCTACGCATAGGTACCTTCTCCCACTCCCATCCTTAGTCTTTACTAGCACTAAAGGCATGGGCGAGGCACAATTAATCTTGATTAATGTGTAATTTCCCATTCTAATAATCTCTCATTTCCAATTCATTTATCTAGGTTATCACTTGATTAAATAACTCATAGTAGGTTATCCTGGTACTAGCCACTTAGGGCCCCGACCCCTTACTATGAGCCACTCACCTAGTGTACTTAGGTTCCCTAACATACATATAAAAATCATAAGAACATAATAGATTAATCATCAAGAATTCATATCAATTCCATAACAATATTTGATTGAGTTTAGGAAAACATATGTTGTCCCAAGTCCACTTGACAACCCTAAACCCAATATGGCATTCAGAATGTTCCAAACATATAAGAAGACATCCAAGTGATATTATAAACATATTCAGAGTATACATAGATCCAATTAACCAAAAAAAAATTCTAATAGCCTCTGGTAACCATACGAAACCTTAAAACTTAATGATGTTCTTAAATTGAATTATTTCAAACAAGGATTAAATGCAAAGAATAGTCATCATAGAACAGTCATCCATATCTTTCACAAAACATAAAATAAAGGAAATCGCTTCGGTGGAGATTTATATAACATAATTATGGACTCTCAATTTTATTTTTAGGAAGATCCAACGGTGGGAAAGAAAGTTATGACTTTTGGTTTAAAATAGAAAATTCTGGTTAGGGTTCAGACCTGCCTTCACTAAAATGGTTGTAATTTTCACAAAACATAATTAAAATTCACCAAATCAATTGGAAATGAAATATTAGACTTAAGATAATCTCTGATATCAAATTTAGAATTTTATATAATCATATCAACCTGTAGCATACGAATACATTTGACAGAAAATTCAGAATCAAGAATGGACAGGCATAGTCTGCCAAAATGTCAAAAATAAGGCATTAATTCGACCCTAAAAATAAAATCAGAGAGATACCCATTTGAGATCTGTGAATTTTACTTCTAGAAAATCAATTTAGTAAAACCATAGATGCAATTTAAATTTTTATAATAACAGATCTCCAAAAACGGGTTGCTAAAAACCCTAGGAAAACACATGCCAATTCTTACAAACAAAAACTCAAAACTTTAAAATAACCATACAAATAAAAAGTACAGATATAATAAATAATGATAATATATAAATAGATCTATAATCTATCAGATACATCAAATAACTAAAATATTCAATCCATACCTCATGTCCTACGAAGGTTGAATCGAAGAAGGAAGGAAACAAAAGAGAAGACAAATCCAAACTTGAGATGCATCCTTCAAACTCTATCCACTTTCAGAAATCTCCATGAAAGAAAGAAATAATTCCACAGCAAAGAATCCCTCTCTCAACTATTGAAATTCTCACAAAAATGTCTCTCTCCCAAAAGCAAAGATAACCAAAAATTCTTAAAGACATATGCTTACAAACTCTCCTTCACATCTCCAAGTTTTCTCTCCAAAATCTCCATGAAAAGTAAGGCCATCCTCTCCTCAATGCTTCAGCCCCAAAATCCCCCCCTCTTCAAATAAGAAAGTAGTGCATATAAATAGATTTCCAAAAGTTGAGAGGAAAAGTAACCAATTCCCAACTAACTCTTAACTAAAGGGTATTATAAAATAACTTAATATCATACAACTATATTACTCAAATATACAATAAAAGATTATTTGTATTCATTCATAGACACATTTAATATTATCCTAACATATATGCATATGCCATCATTAATTACATCAATATCTATATATATAACCTATCCTCATTATTAATAATTAACATTTGAGAATAATATACCTCGCATTATTTAATATTTAATTATTAATAATATTATACTTTACATTAATCCCAAAATATACACCATCAACAATATCTACAATAATTAACATATAATCACATATAAATTATATATATATAAATACATATATGTGTGCACCCATATATATATTTCCATATATATATATATATATATATATATATATATATATATATATATATATATATATATATATATATATATATATATATATATATATATATTTATATTTATATTTATATAGATACATGCCAAATACCAAACACTATAATCTATAAGATTATGAAGTAATAGATCACAATATTATTACTTATTTATAATTGCTATATGATATAACACTGAGGTAGAATAAAATCACATCCCTCAAAATAAATCTAATCATCGAAAGAGGCCATAAAAATCAACTATGAAACATATTGAGAAAACTATAAGATCAAACAAGGTCAACCAAAGTCAACAAGGAAAGTCAAGCCAAACTCCTGAAACACAACATAGAAAGATTAACTAAGAATCATACCAAGAAGGAGAAATAAATAAAATGATACAACCAAATGAATTCAAGTGGCCACAAGGCACTAACTACAACCATGCCCAACCGGGTGCATTGGATCTGGGTTTTTGACCCAAAGGTTGACTGACAAAGAAGGAACCCTAATATTCCCAAATTGGAATAATGACAAAGGAAGACTCATGTAGGGGCCTTAGTACTATCTCCATAACAACAACCATCGAGGATTTGAGGGCATGCTCAGACCTGTGAAGCCAGGTGAAGTCGATGCCCGGTACCTGCAAGCCTGCATCACAAAGAAGAAATACATATGCACGGATATACATATAAAAGAAAACATTGCAGACAGATGACCAGGATCGATACATCGTGTGGACCTCAGCTATGTGAGTAACTACGACTTCATCCTGAATCATGAAAACACATCATGTATATATATACACTCAAAGCATGTATCATCATCATAATGAAGGTTGGAATCTCAAGCATTGTGTTAGTCTCTTATCAATACTAATAATAAATTAACATAATCAAATCATCAAGTGAGATACAAGATTCATCCAAGGTAACCTTAATAGAAGAAAATATAAATAACCACTTATATATATCTATCAAGTACATATCATATAACATCCTAACTATGTTCATAAAGGTCTTGTAGGTACTCAATACATACATGGAGATAAATACATACAAAAATGATACCTTTAGATAGTATGTCTGATATTACAATCATTGAGTACTAGCTTATGAAATTATTATAAACAACTATAGGAATAGATCAAACAAGTATCATGTACAACTTAAGCTGTAAGAAAACATCGAAGGATCTTAATTTTTTCAAAAACACAAAACTTATATTAGGGTTAGAGGGGTATTACATCCTCCCCCACTAAGATTTGACTTACTCCTGGAAGTTAGGAATGTGAACTATATATCACACATTGTCTAACAGAATTGTAATATTACTATTCTAGAACTTCATTTAATGACTGCACACATACTTCTCCTATCAAGAGTTTTGGTAAATTCTATCTTATTACAACTTTAGTGTAGATTAACTCAGTTCAATTAGTAATGACTTTTAAAAAGAATTAACTATGTGATTCTATCACTTTATGCAGTAAGTTTGTTAACAAGATACTTGAAATTACATAAAAATTATTGTTATCAAGTCGAAACTCTAAGGTATTCATGTTTACTAACTAATATCAATATATTATGAAATTGCATGTTTTACTAACTGAGATTATCACTTCCTTTCACAATATCAAAGTTCCTATCTATGGTAACCAGTATAAAAAGAAAGAAATAATTTATGATATATTTTCCCTTTTGAGACATAATCTAACCCTACATAATACAACCTGTGAGACCTTATTACAAATAGGGTCCAAAATTTGTGTCCTTTACAAGCTATGAATACCAAACATAGAGAGGTATGTAACATTTATATTTGTTATGATCATGAAGGGAATACATCAAATAATTTTTATTTACTTTTGTAATCATGAAAATAAAACAATCTAGATACTTGAAACTTACCATTTTCATTAACACATAGTTTTATAAGAAATATCCCTTTCCATCAAAGCTTTAAGTAGAATTCCAATGACATAGGACACACAAATTTTACAATATACATATTCTAAGTCATCTTTCACAATAGTTGTAGTGCTTGATTTCCAAAAACACATTCACACCCTAGAGGAGATCTAAACAATTTACAATTTATTGCACTATTATTCATTAAGTTGGGATCCCTTCTTAAAGCTTACTATTTATCTATGCACTTTTCCCTAATTTGCATGTCAGGAGGTTTCCATATAGCATTTACTTAGGAGTTATTTCAAATTCTTTATTTCATAATGATCATAGATCCATCAAGAGAGAAAGAAGTATACGAGTCCTACTACTATAACCACAACATCTAAATTAATAACATTAACTACTGTACATAACTTTAATTTATACCCTTTACCTATTTGAAACATTACCCTCATACACTTTAAAATTTTGAGATAACATCAGTTCTAAGTAGAAATTGAGTAAGGTACATTTCTATAACATTTATTTACCACAACAACTCCTTATTCATAGTTGATCAATCACTTAATGTTGTTAATTTCTTACTGCTATGGTGTTGATCACAATGTATACAAAACATGAATTTGTTTCCAAAATACCCATCTAGGATCCTAACTATTCACTAGGCATTTTGCAAGACATATATTTAATAAAAACACTTCTATCATTAGTACAAATAATCCATCATCACACATACTCTTCCCTAGAATTTCTTGATTATGTTATCTTAAATCTTTTTTGTGCAATTTAATAAGATATGCAGAAAGGATATAACTTCTTACCAAGATAGGGACAAAAATTCCTCTTCCTAAATGAAAATGTGAATTATAGCCTATGATAAAATCTTGGGGACATAGGTCCTTCACCCAAGGGTTTCCTAATTGAGTATTTACAAATTTTCCTAATATATTATTGCCTTGTCTAAACAATTTTAGTTATGCAAAACTTATTTCTTAAGAGGGAAGACAGAGAGAGAGAGAAATACATATGACAGTAGATTATTTGTTCCTTATTTATTTATTTTTTTTTTTTCACTTCTTTCCTAGGTACATATTATTAGTCATGTAATTTAATTATTTCCCTTTTAATCCTATCAAGTACTACCACAATCATTTCTTTCTATTAAGGGTTCCAAAAAAAATCTATTTCTAAGATACCTTGAGTAGGATAAAATTCAACTAGGTATTTGTAAGAAGATAGAGTGCACAACATTATATTATAGGTAGGATCAGGGGGTAATATTATCTACGACCATAATTAAGATTCAAAACATTTAGTATCCTTTAACTTTTGACCCTTCTAGGGATACCATTACCTTTCAAGAAAACAAACACAAGTCTCAAGAATTCTTCGCCATTCCATTAATATTATAGGAAACATACACTTAACACATCATTGATCTCATTATGCAAAAACATAAGTAATTGTTAGAATATAACTCAATCATAGAGGAATAGGTGTGCCTTTGTAAGACAATACAACATGAGAACATGAAATGTAGCCTTCGTTTCCTAAGATTCAAGTTTTAGCATAACAACATAATCCAAAAAAAGATAAAGTTAAGATACTCAAGGTTATGCATAGGTGAGCTATGAGACCCAGAGTTCCCAGTGTAGAAACTTAGGGCTTTGATACCAGATGTAACGCCCCGCCAGGCAACCCAAGAGGACAAGACATAAAACCTCTATAAAATGAAAGTAGTGAATTTTTTTTTAATTTATTTATTTATTTTAACTAGAATAGTATTCATCATTACACTTCATATTTCTAAAAGAAGAAATAATTTTCTACTACTTGAATGTAAGATTTATACAACTTAAGTCCTCCCGGGTTCCCTAACGTCGCTACCTAAGCAACATCATATAAACCATTTACATGCATAAGATATTCACGGAATCATGAGCTTAAAAGATCTACATTCATTTTAATGCACCAAGTTAAATGTCCCTAACTTATTTCTTTTATTAAACATGGGTTAATCATCCAACATCATTATTCCTTTTATCAACTCATTCCATAAATTCATATTGATTTCATCTACATCTACTATCCTTTATATCACTTTTCTCTAATAATTTAGATAAGAGATTAATATTCATTAAGGTAGGCATTATCCTAGGTATTTCATTAACATGAACCAAGTATTAACATTATAATCAAGTTACTATTTTATTGCATTATTTCATAACCATTCATTGTTAATAATTCCAATCACTAACCTATCATTTCTAAATAATTTCCTTGGATCCTTTCATCAAGAGAGAATACATTATTTTTGTGATACATCATTATATATAATTATATTTAAGATTATTTCCTTTACATATGGACAACATAAGAGGATAGGAGAAATAACATAAACACTTTCTTTTAATGCTAGTAACATGTCCAATATTCCACATTATTTTCCCTTTCTTTTACCTAGAACTACCCATTCCCTTATGCATTGCTTTGAATTGAGATTACATCAATACTACAAGACTCCTTTTAGGAGATTAAAAATTACATGAATACAAATACATAAGTACATCTCAACATATTAAAATATCCAATAAGAAATCTTCAACTACAGATCTGGAAAGGAATATGTGCTAGGATCATCCAAAGAATCACGATCAATACCTCGATATAAATATTAACCACCCAACCACGTGGAACCAATAGGCCCACTCCCCCCGAGCTAGGAGATAGAACCAAAGCCCCATACAAGAGGTAACAACTAGAAAATTCCTAAAGTGGTGATAAAAGTTCCCCAAAGTCACAACAAAAAGAAAAGACAAGAAGATCACAAGGAATACCAGAGGCATGATCAAATTTGATAGAGACTCTAAGCTACAAGCTAGGTGAGTGTCATCGCATAGCCCTCACCCCTTGGGTTGTCCTGGTACTAGCCACTATTAGCCCCGGCCCCCAAGTAGGCACATGCGGAACTGAATGCCTCTCGTACAGACAAGGTCATTCAGTTGTACCTACGCATAGGTACCTTCTCCCACTCCCATCCTTAGTCTTTACTAGCACTAAAGGCATGGGCGAGGCACAATTAATCTTGATTAATGTGTAATTTCCCATTCTAATAATCTCCCATTTCCAATTCATTTATTTAGGTTATCACTTGATTAAATAACTCATAGTAGGTTATCCTGGTACTAGCCACTTAGGGCCCTGACCCCTTACTATGAGCCACTCACCTAGTGTACTTAGGTTCCCTAACATACATATAAAAATCATAAGAAAATAATAGATTAATCATCAAGAATTCATATCAATTCCATAACAACATTTGATTGAGTTTAAGAAAACATATGTTGTCCCAAGTCCACTTGACAACCCTAAACCCAATATGGCATTCAGAATGTTCCAAACATATAAGAAGACATCCAAGTGATATTATAAACATATTCAGAGTATACATAGATCCAATTAACCAAAAACAAATTCTAATAGCCTCTGGTAACCATACGAAACCTTAAAACTTAATGATGTTCTTAAATTGAATTATTTCAAACAAGGATTAAATGCAAAGAATAGTCATCATAGAACAGTCATCCATATCTTTCACAAAACATAAAATAAAAAAAATCACTTCGGTGGAGATTTAGATAACATAATTATGGACTCTCAATTTTATTTTTAGGAAGATCCAACGGTGGGAAAGAAAGTTATGACTTTTGGTTTAAAATAGAAAATTCTGGTTAGGGTTCAGACCTGCCTTCACTAAAATGGTTGTAATTTTCACAAAACATAATTAAAATTCACCAAACCAATTGGAAATAAAAGATAAGACTCAAGAGAATCTCTGATCTCAAATTTAGACTTTTATATAATCATATCAACCTGTAGCATACGAATACATTTGACAGAAAATTTGGATTCAAGAATGGACAGGCATAGTCTGCCAAAATGTCAAAAATAAGGCATTAATTCGACCCTAAAAATAAAATCAGAGAGATACCCATTTGAGATCTGTGAATTTTACTTCTAGAAAATCAATTTAGTAAAACCATAGATGCAATTTAAATTTTTATAATAACAGATCTCCAAAAATGGGTTGCTAAAAACCCTAGGAAAACACATGCCAATTCTTACAAACAAAAACTCAAAACTTTAAAATAACCATACAAATAAAAAGTACAGATATAATAAATAATGATAATATATAAATAGATCTATAATCTATCAGATACATCAAATAACTAAAATATTCAATCCATACCTCATGTCCTACGAAGGTTGAATCGAAGAAGGAAGGAAACAAAAGAGAAGACAAATCCAAACTTGAGATGCATCCTTCAAACTCTATCCACTTTCAGAAATCTCCATGAAAGAAAGAAATAATTCCACAGCAAAGAATCCCTCTCTCAACTATTGAAATTCTCACAAAAATGTCTCTCTCCCAAAAGCAAAGATAACCAAAAATTCTTAAAGACATATGCTTACAAACTCTCCTTCACATCTCCAAGTTTTCTCTCCAAAATCTCCATGAAAAGTAAGGCCATCCTCTCCTCAATGCTTCAGCCCCAAAATCCCCCCCTCTTCAAATAAGAAAGTAGTGCATATAAATAGATTTCCAAAGGTTGAGAGGAAAAGTAACCAATTCCCAACTAACTCTTAACTAAAGGGTATTATAAAATAACTTAATATCATACAACTATATTACTCAAATATACAATAAAAGATTATTTGTATTCATTCATAGACACATTTAATATTATCCTAACATATATGCATATGCCATCATTAATTACATCAATATCTATATATATAACCTATCCTCATTATTAATAATTAACATTTGAGAATAATATACCTCGCATTATTTAATATTTAATTATTAATAATATTATACTTTACATTAATCCCAAAATATACACCATCAACAATATCTACAATAATTAACATATAATCACATATAAATTATATATATATAAATACATATATGTGTGCAACCATATATATATTTCCATATATATATATATATATATATATTTATATTTATATAGATACATGCCAAATACCAAACACTATAATCTATAAGATTATGAAGTAATAGATCACAATATTATTACCTATTTATAATTGCTATAGGATATAACACTGAGGTAGAATAAAATCACATGCCTCAAAATAAATCTAATCATCGAAAGAGGCTATAAAAATCAACTATGAAACATATTGAGAAAACTATAAGATCAAACAAGGTCAACCAAAGTCAACAAGGAAAGTCAAGCCAAACTCCTGAAACACAACATAGAAAGATTAACTAAGAATCATACCAAGAAGGAGAAATAAATAAACTGATACAACCAAATGAATTCAAGTGGCCACAAGGCACTAACTACAACCATGCCCAACCGGGTGCGTTGGATCTGGGTTTTTGACCCAAAGGTTGACTGACAAAGAAGGAACCCTAATATTCCCAAATTGGAATAATGACAAAGGAAGACTCATGTAGGGGCCTTAGTACTATCTCCATAACAACAACCATCGAGGATTTGAGGGCATGCTCAGACCTGTGAAGCCAGGTGAAGTCGATGCCCGGTACCTGCAAGCCTGCATCACAAAGAAGAAATACATATGCACGGATATACATATAAAAGAAAACATTGCAGACAGATGACCAGGATCGATACATCGTGTGGACCTCAGCTATGTGAGTAACTACGACTTCATCCTGAATCATGAAAACACATCATGTATATATATACACTCAAAGCATGTAGCATCATCATAATGAAGGTTGGAATCTCAAGCATTGTGTTAGTCTCTTATCAATACTAATAATAAATTAACATAATCAAATCATCAAGTGAGATACAAGATTCATCCAAGGTAACCTTAATAGAAGAAAATATAAATAACCACTTATATATATCTATCAAGTACATATCATATAACATCCTAACTATGTTCATAAAGGTCTTGTAGGTACTCAATACATACATGGAGATAAATACATACAAAAATGATACCTTTAGATAGTATGTCTGATATTAGAATCATTGAGTACTAGCTTATGAAATTATTATAAACAACTATAGGAATAGATCAAACAAGTATCATGTACAACTTAAGCTGTAAGAAAACATCGAAGGATCTTAATTCTTTCAAAAACACAAAACTTATATTAGGGTTAGAGGGGTATTACAACTTAACTTTAAAAAAATCTAGTAAAGATGAAAATGTAATAAGCATAAAGGTGTCATTAATGATCTTAATATTATTAAAGAGGGTACTAAAGGTCATTAACTATTAAATAACAAACTCTGAGTAAATGCTTCATAATTAAAAATAAATCCAATCATGTAACAGAACAAAAATCCTTAATTCACATTAAATATGGAATTATTAAATGGCTTAAATCTAGAGAAATAAGAAATCTCATGCGTTAGTCTAGCGAAACCCTATTTAGGGTTTAACATAAAAAGTTACAAGGGGGGGGGGGGGGGGGGGGGTAGGAATAATATTATTAAATTCAATGGTTCGTATTAATTTTCATTTAAGAGTCAATAATCCTTATAGTTAATCCAACCAAGGGATTAGAATATTAAAATATTACAATAATTACTTAATGGATTAATATTATTGTTAGGGAAAAATAATTCACTTAAGACCTCTCAGGAATTAATAAATTATATTTTAACTAATATTCCATATATTTATTAAAGGAAATAATGTGGATCATTAGATAAAACAATCCAACCAATTTTTTTACAATAAAACATCAATTAAATCTTTAATTAATTTTAATAGTGTAAAAATATAAAACTGAGATCTCCCATCAAAAAATAAAACTGAGATCTCAAATCTCAATATTAATTTAAATAAAAGAAAAAGCCATAATTAACTTAGTCAATATTTAAAGAAATACAAATCACCACAATAACTATAAAAATCCTAAAATATCTCAAAAATCAATAATAAATCTTGGGATTTCATTCCACTTAAAATAGATAAAAAATTTACTTTCCAAAGCAAGAGGGGAAAAGACAAGAAAAATATGGACAAATCTCAATTAAATAAATAAAAGAATTCAATAACACACATAGTGTAAAACTCAAATTTCAAAATAGCATTAAATTAATATAAAGAATTGTTAAACAATATTCTCAACATTAGCAACTTAACATAATACTAATTTTGCCTTTATTAAATATTAAATAGAAATAAATTTCTCTTGACAATAAACCCACAAATTCTATATTCTAAAATACAAATTTTTAAGTTGAATATAAAATGAAACAATGTTAAGTTTATTAAATTAAAATTAAATGGCTTTAGTACCAAATCAAAATAAACTTTTCACAATAATAATAATTAACGTAAAATTAATCAAGGAGGTATTCAAATTTCCTTAAAACAATTATCAACGAATATATTAAATATAAAATCAAAATTTAAAATAAAATTTAAATTTAAACTAGCACTAATTCAAGATATTAAATCAAACTAAATAATTTTCTACTATTCACTTTTACAAGAACATTCATTTAATATAAGATTTTTGAAAGGAATCTAAAGTTTAACTAATAACTAAATGCTAAGATCACAATATCCATTACATATTATCAATTAATTTTATTTTCTTAATATTAAAATATGAATGCTCAAATAACATAAAGTAACATTAGTGTAAAATATTAACATAAAATAAATAGAGAAAACATATTGGCTTCCCAAACCCTAATCCAAAATTAGGGTTGGGGCCACTTTAAAACATGAGAAAACTCTAATCATTCTCTTTTTTTTTTTTTTCATTTTCTTTGCAGGAACAGAGGAATAGCTATGGGTTGGAGAGTTTTTTTTTTTTAAGTGTTCTTTCATGAGAACAAGTGTGTATATGCACACCTTGGGTGTGCATATACACACATATTCTCTTGTGAGAATAAGTGTATTCATATCCAAATGAGTTTCTTCAAACCCTCATAGGAAGGGATCTACAACTTGGTAGAAGGAAACCATCTATTTTCCTTTCATGCCACATGCTGATTCTTTTATATATTTTTCTTTAAAAGAAAACTCTGCAAATAGATTAGATTTTATTTCATACTTGATTATGATCATGATTATCATAGATCTGGGGTTTTGTTTTCTAATGAATATAGGTTTTATGTTTGATTTTTTTTTTTTTGAAAGCAATAAGAGTAGATATGTATTAGCAGGATACAAATCTAGAGTATTTCTTTTACGTTTTTTTTTGCAGATATTTAGAGAGGAAGATGAAGATATAATTTTATTTTTTGGGGGGTGCTCTCATATGTGCATGAGGGTATGGATCTGCAAGAGTTCTCTTAAATTCATAAGGCTATCTCTATTGTTGATTCCAGATTATACCCATTTTCTATTCAAAATCTGGGTACAATTTTCCTTTTAAAAAAAATAAGTAATCATGTTAAATTTTTGTGCTAAATACAGCTAGGGTTTCAAAATTTTCTAAAGCACTGTCACTGAAATTATTAATATTATTTTTTTGTTATGCCGCGAAACCCTAGTTTTGTATTTAATTCAACCATGGTTAGAGTTACGTTTTCATTCTTATTTGAGTTTTCAAGAATCAAAATGCTTGTTAAGGGTAACGTATTTATTTTAAACAGAAATTTTTTTAAATAAAAATAAAAAATAAAATGGGGGGCATTGCCGGCGGCCATGGCCGCTCACCATTTCCTCGGCCGCACACAGCAGCGTGCGCCATGAGGGCTTCGGCCGTTCACAATGCCCATGCACTGTGGTGGCTTTGGCCATTCACAGTGTCAGTCACTGTGTCGGTCGCGGCCGTTCACAGCGGCTGAGCCACTGTGTGGCCACCGCGGGTAGGGTTTCAGCTTAGCCTACCCACTCTTTAATTAATTTTTTTTACTAGTTTTTTTTTCTTTATAATTTTTTTTTTAATATAGTATATGATATATATTATATATAATACATACTATATATATATATATATATATGTATATGTATGTGTATGTATATGTATATGTATATGTATATATATGTATATATATATATATATATAAAATTTTAGATTAGCAATATGAAAATGTTAAGGAGCATTATATTTATTCTAGTATATATAAAATGTACATATAATAATTTGACTAACATAGAAAATATAATTTATTTACTTTCTGGTTATTAAGCTTCATAGGTAAACATTAAATTCAATATGTATATTAAACATGCAAATATACATTTACATATAAATACAACTTTATTTGTATATGCAAAAATAAGTATAGTGCAGATAATTAAATTTATTTGGTGATACTGTATATTTCTAACAGTTAGAAATTTCAGTTTGAACAAACTCATAGACACAAAATTTGCAAGAAAGATAACTCATTTATTATGTTTCCTTTTATTGAATAAACACAGAATTTGTAGAAAGCATAATCATTTAGTAATTTCCTTTCATTGAGTTATAGAGAATTTGCAGGATAGAATATTCATTAAGTAATTGTCTTTCATTGATTGCCTAACATAGCAGATACATCATTACAATACATGGTGATATCATGAACAGATAATGCACTAAAACATTTCAATTTAAATACCAGTTCTTATTTACTTAAGGTAACTATTTTTTTTTAGAAAAACATATTTCTCCTTATAAACTCTGGTTAAAAACAATGCAACATTTCACTTAAAATTCTTACATGGAAAACTGTAGGGAAAAATTAATCTTTTAACAATTTCATGCATTTATTTGCTTGTCATACAATTTTCTTAACTCCAACTACATATGCAGGGAATTATAACAGACAAGGTCCTAGAGCTGAAACCTTGCTCTGATACCAAAGGTAGGAT
The DNA here is from genome assembly GCA_027943335.1 of Chamaecyparis obtusa. Lineage (NCBI taxonomy): Eukaryota > Viridiplantae > Streptophyta > Pinopsida > Cupressales > Cupressaceae > Chamaecyparis > Chamaecyparis obtusa. Next base: position 334,564 of record BSBK01000830.1, on the reverse strand, counting down.
ATATAAAACAAAGAACTTTTATATAGCTAATGAACATTTTAAAACTATAATATCCTTAGATAATTTCACATAGGATTGAAGGAAATTAAATCTATATTATTTCCCATTAGAACTTTTATTCTCATTATAGAATTTACACAATCATTTGTTGGGAATGAAATTTGCAATTTATGTAATATAATTATAGAATAGGCTTGAATTATTAATTCAATTATCAAATTGATCTTTTACATACCCATAACAATTTTCATGTACCTAAATGAAGGAAGCTAAATTTAAAATTCATTTAAAAATTTAGTAATTTAACTATTAAAGAGGTATTAATTTTACAAGGAATAACTTTGAAATACAACTAGTAATAAAACTTTCTTTCAAGAGTATAACATATGATCCTTATATTTCAGCCTTTCACTTTTACAAATACAATATCTTGGAGAACATTATGAGATGAGTAAGATTACTTAAACTCCATATACTAGTAATCATTCCTTTAAAATATTTTCTTTCAACTTAAACTTGAACTTCATCTTCCACCAAGCAACAAAACCTGCAATATAAAAACATCATCCACATGACCATGGAGGCTCACATCCCAGCTTAGACCATTTCATGGCCACCCCCAAGCTAGGGGAAACAACAATGGGTAGGTGACAAACATGAAAACTCACAAAAACATAAAAATTACACATTGAGATATATACATGCATAATTTTACTCCCTTAAATCCCAAGCTTACACAAAGGATCAAAATTAGATCCATGGATGGGTGATGGTGGAAACTTCACATATGGAGACACTTTACTCATACATAAATAAACAAGAATTTTCAAACTTTCTTACATGCCTTCACAAGGCTTCTTCCAATCAACATCTCAACATCAAGAATATAATGACATCCCTTATGTCCCCCAAAACAAGTCAAAACATGAGTAGGATCTCAAGGATGCCCATACATCCTAGCTCTCAACATATTGACTTCCCAACTAGGTCCATCACCCCAAGACCATCCTCAACTTCTCCCAAGAATGAGGGGAATCTTTCACACCCATAAACATATGGCAAGAACAAGATAGTAAAACAAGAACAAGCCAAAAAAATATTGAAACAACACAATGCAAGATTCACACATAAGATGCAACAAATTTGAAGGATTCACACAATTTTCTTCTTCTCAATACAATTACACAAACATATACATGATAGAATTCACCAACCTTTATCCTAAGCAATGGAAATTTGGGGGTTTGAAGAAGACCTTTCCCTTGCTTCCTAGCTTGATCCCTTTCTCAAATCTACTAGAAAATCTCTCAAGTTCTTTCCTCTCTAACTCCCAAAAACTACCCTCCATAGAAGTGAAATCTAATTCTTATATCTCCATTCCTCACAGACTTTCCATTTCTCTCTCATACCCTCATTCTTAAGCAAGTTGGTTTCTAGATTCTAGCTCCCATGACACTTTCCCTTGCCATGGACAAGAAATGCAAAACAAAACATGAAAAGGTGTCATGTCCTAGAGACATTCCCCAATTTCGAGTTTACTAAAAATGGTCCTTTTAGAGAGGCAAAATAGTGGTCTAGAGAAGTGGAAATGGTAAAAATAGGCCCCCTAACCCATGTACATGACTTGGGGTACTAAAACCCAACCTTAACTACCCTCTAGGACTCCACAAAACCCCTCAAAAACCCTAGTTAAGCTTTCATCCAAAAATGGCATAATGATTACTTAAATCTTGGTTCTCTAAACCACTATCTAAGCCTAGGGATTCCCAAAATAGCCCAAGGGAAGAAGGTGGGGTCCACAATCTACTAGGGCATGCCATGTCACAAAAGTGTCAAGTGACAACTCACAAAATTTACACATTACATTACATACATGGCATGCCTAGTGGACATTTAACATTAATATTTTTACAAAATAAATTTATATCTAATATAACATTTACAAACATTTACCATCTACATACACACATGCATCACTTTTACAAATAAAAGCATGTTACAATGAGGTCATACTCTTCTTTAGAGCTGACCTTGGTTTTAAACTATTTCACATAGACTCATCCTTGTTTCCTCATTTTACAACCATGGTCACAACCTAGACACTCAATTCAGATGTCAGTATTGCATAAATCCAATGCATAAATAATCATATCAAACATGAAGCAGATACAATAATAGCATCTATACTCAATACATAAAGAAACTACATATCATGAATCATAAACATATTCCTAAGTTAACCATCGAACCATTGTACTATCAACATTTTCTATTCTATAAGATAATATTGAAAATACAAAATCAAACCATTGTACTATCAACATTTTTTATTCTATAAGATAACATTACAAATTCAAAATGTAAAATGCATATATCATAAGGTAAGCATGAAACCATTACAAGCATATAAAGAGTATGAATAACATCATCGACATAAATAATAACCATCTCATAAGGTATAATGATAGGAAAAATAAATTGAAAATACGTCTAGTGTCTCTAAATAAAGTATCAACAAGGTAAACCAAATGTCAAAACAATAACTGAGCTAGGATGGGTCAGGGTGGGACCTCACATATTCTAAAGCCTTATGATCAGTATATAACACAAATTCACTCAGTATCAAACAATGTCTCTATTTCTTAGGGCTTGAACAATAACATAGAATTCTTGATCATACATATAATATTTTCTTTTTGCATCATTCAACTTCTCACTAAATAAAGAAATAGGTTTACCTTCTTGAATCAACACAACTCCTATTGCACTACCACTTGCATCACATTCAACTTGAAATACCTTATTGAAATCAGGTAAAGCCAACATAGGTAATTCAATAACCTTCTTTTTTGAAGTCTCAAAACTTTTATTATCTCCACGTGTTCACTTTAATTTTCTTTTATCTCCTCTCATAGTCTCAGTCATAGCATTACAAATTGAACTAAAATTTCTGATGAAATTTTGGTAAAAACTTGCTAAACCATGAAATGATCTTACCTCACTAGCATTTTTAGGTGCAGGCCAATTCAAAATAGGTTCAACCTTTTCAAGATCCACTCTCAAACCATCAATTGAAATCACCAATCCCAAATACACAATCTCCTCTTTCATGAAGGAACACTTTTTCAGGTTAATCAGTAACTTTTATTCTTTCAATTTTTGCAATACTTGTTTAATATGAAACAAATGCTCTTCTTTGGTCTTGTTGAATCTTAGAATGTCATCTAAATATACAATCACAAATTTACCCAAATATTTCTTCAAAACCTCATTCATCAATCTCATAAAAGTACTTGGAGCATTACTTAAACCAAAGTCTCAAATATTTTATCAGCTCCATGTGTCCACTTGAATTCTCTTTTATTTCCTCTCATAGTCTCATTCATAGCATTACAAATTGAACTGAAATTCCTAATGAACTTTCGGTAAAAACTTTCTAGACCATGAAATGATCTTACCTCACTAGCATTTTTAGGTGTAGGCCAATTCAAAATAGCTTCAACCTTTTTAGGATCCACTCTCAAACCATTAGCTAAAATCAACAATCTTAAATACACAATCTCCTCTTTCATGAAGGAACACTTTTTCAATTTAATCAACAAATTTTCTTCTATCAATTTCTGCAATCCTTGTTTAATATGCAACAAATTCTCTTCTCTGGTCTTATTGAATATCAAAATGTCATCTAGATATTCAATAAAAAATTTACCCAAAAATTTCTTCAAAGCTTCATTCATCAATCTCATAAAAGTACTCGGTGCATTAGTTAAACCAAAAGGCATAACCAACCACTCATACAAACCTTCTCTTGTTTTAAAAGAAGTCTTCAACTCATCACCTTCTCTGATTCAGATATGGTGATATCTAATTTTCAAATTAATTTTGGTAAAATACTTTGCTCCAGTCAAACTATCCATTATGTCATCCATTTTTGGTATAGGAAACCTATATTTTATTGTTATCTTGTTTATTTCTCTAGAATCAGTACACATTATCCATTCTACATTCTTCTTAGGTGCCAATACATCTGGTACTGTACATGGACTCAAACTTTCTCAAATCAAACCCTTCTACAACAATTCTTGTATTTGTCAGTTTAATTCTTGATTCTCTATAGGTGTTAACCAATGTGGTGCCTTATTCAGTAAAATAGCTCCAAGAATTAGATCCATACAATGATTAATACTTCTCTTTCATGGAAAACCATCAGGTACATTACCAAAAATTATCTCTCTATACTTGGTGAGTATCTTATCGATCTTCTCAAGGATGTTATTCACTGTTTTCTCACTTGATTTGTTAGGAATCACAACAAAACACACATCATTTTTCTTCAAATCCTTAAAAAAATTTCTTCCTTCCATCAAACAAACTTTCACAGATGTACATATATTACTAACAGGATCTTCAATCAAAGGCAACAAGATTTGTCTTCTCCCATTAGCCCAAATAGTATATTTATGCAATCTCCCATCATATATAGCATGTCTCATATTACCAAGGTCTACCTAGAAAAATATGACAACAATCCATAGGCATGATATAACATAACACCTTATCATTTACTTTCCAATTTTCAAATTCACATAACATTGGTCACTTACCAATAGTGTATGCTCATCCTTGATCCATGAAATTTGATAGGGTCTCTGGTGTTTGAACCTTTCCAACTGTAACTTTGTAACCATTTCCTTAGATGCAAAATTCTCCAAGCTTCCACTATCAATGATTACCTTCCACACTTCATCAGCAACTCTACATCTAGTCTTGAACAAAATTTTCGTTACCGGTTCTTCCTTATTACTTTCACTCCAACATGCTCTCCTGACCATCAAGTTCTTTTCTTTCTCAAGTTCATTCGGTGAGTCTTCTTGCACCAAAGAATTTCTATTGCTACGGACCTTGTTACTTGCATGTGTACACTCAAATTACCTATGTCCTTCCTCTCCACAGTTATAACAAGTTTCTCAAAATCCACCTATTCTATAACCACCTTGGTAGTTACTACCTCTTCCTTTAGAAGAACTTTCACCTTTCCACTCTGTCTTGCCTTTATCTAGATTTTTTTTGTCTTAATCAAATCTATTTTTTTCACCATAGGATCTACCTCTTCCTCTAGCGAATCTAACACCTCTTCCTATCTATCTTTTCTCATGTCTTTTGTTTAATTTATCCTCTTCTTTCAAGGAAAAATGATAAGCTTCCTCAATGCTTTCCAACTTAACCAAACTAATTTTCTCTTGGATGGAAATTCTTAACCCATTCAGGTGGCTAACAATTCTTTCTACTTCATCCTCATCATGTACATATCTGATAACTAATCTATAGAATTCCTTAGTATAGTCTTTTACTGAGCTATCTTTCTATCTCAAACTTTGTATTCACCTAACTAGTTTAATCTGATAATCACATGGTAAGAACTTAGCCTTCAAATTATTCACCATCTTATTCCATACCTTGATTTTGTCTTTGCTTTTCCTCTTTCTATCTAATTACATATATTCCCACCACAAGGATGCATGACTTTTCAATTTTGTTCTTCCAATCTTCACCTTCTTTTCCTTAGGAACATTTTCATACTCAAAATATTTCTCCATCTCAGTAATCTAATCCATCAATTCATTGGTATCTAGCTTTTCATTGTACTTAGGAGGATTGAAATGTGGTGTAGATTTAAGATTTGTTAAAGCCTTCAATAATATTTCCTTGTCTTGATCAATCACAGGTGTGAGTTCTTCTTCACCTTCCTCCTCTTCAATTTATTCATCAATAAAATCTTCATGATGTCTTCATTAGCGCTGGGCTATCTTAATAGCTTCTAGCCTAGCAATAATCTATCTTAACATATCTACCAATCCTAGATATGGATCTTGCCTCCCACAAACCATCTTGAAAGCCCTCTACAATTGTAAGTTAGATCACAATCTAATACCCCACAACAAATATCAACTAGGGTTTAACAAGAAGGAACCCTCAACCTAGATTCACAAATCTAGATCTAGATCTCAACTTGGCACAAGGTAGGGCAGGATGAAGGGCCAATGGCACACCTTAATCACACCCCCCTTGCAGATATCATGCACGTGGAAAAAAACACATAATATTAAGATAGAGAATGTAGAAGATATCATATATATATTATTCATCAAATAACCTCATAGATACTGGGATGTAAGGCCTTCCTAGTTATGGCCAAATATATTCAATTTGATTACAATAGTCCTCCAACATGCGAGGATTTAGTTTTCAGAAACTATCTTCTATCTTCTAGGACTTGACCTCCTACTCCTCATCTACTGCCTCCCTCTCCTAAAACTACGAACAATGACTACATTTATACAAGAGGCTATTGAAACAAGTCGGCCTTCAGATCCATCATTGGAGAAAGAAATGACCATATCTAGGTCCACACACTTCCTAATGACCGATAACAACATTAACTTCGTGACCAAAATTTAATGCACAATTCGGCCTCGACAAGAAATAAAAAATAAACCACTTGGTGAGAAAGGTTACTAAGCACCATGAAATAACTTGGTAAACCAACTGAAAAACTTGGTCAAAGAAGGAACCGATCAACTACCAAGCCAACTCAGTCAAAGAAGGAACCAATCAAATCGAACAACTCAAACTTTCTTTTTGGTGACACAGGATTGCTAAGGACCTGAGATGGTCCTGCATCATAGAACTACAACTGATAGCCTACTTGGAGAACAAAATGGGTGAATGTTAAGATGATCAAAACTACTAAGGTATATGTAAGATATTAGATTATTTCTATTAGTACCCTGCAAAAAATTTCATTTCCTTGTCCCTTTTCTTCTGGTCTCTGCAGTCATTTTTCAAGTCTCTGCCTTAAACCCTTGGTTTAAAAATTCAAAAACTAGTCATTGCATGAAAAACCCTTTGTTAAGCCCTAGCCTCATTCTAATTTCATGTTACTTTATTTAAGCCACTAAAGTTCCAAATCCACATGTGCTTATTAATGACCAACTTTACCATGTTCGCGGTTAGATTTTTCATGTGTCGACGGGGTCCCCTTTAATTTTCCCTATGTCCCTACGCTTTAATCTTTCCTAAGTTCCTAGCACCTAGTGTATTTTAATTTTTCCTAAGTCTAACTATTTTAATACTTCCTAATGTTTCAGCTTTGTATATTCCTGGGCCCAGCTCTCTGACACCATCTCCATCTGACGGTGGTCATATCTTCTCATGAGATGTGTTAGAGGCTTGCGAACTTAAGACGTTCGTTGATTCTCATTTATGACAGAGCTTCTCAAACAGGTGGGTCTATTTACATGTATGCACAAATGGAAACATCTTATTGGTCCATGCTTTAACATGTTGGTAGTTGTCAGTGGGTCCTTGGTTGCTGGCTTGTCAGAGGGTCCTGACACTTGCAGTGAATCAATGGCGGACGTAAATTCTTATGATATGTGTTAGACGTATGAGATTTTGGGACAACCATTAATTATTTTGTGTGATGTAACCTTTTCTTTTGGCGGGTCCATCTTCTAGATATGCTAATTTTTGGTACTATGATTGGTCCACATTGTGTGAGCTGGTCGTGTTGTCAGGTAGGTCCGGTATCTCAATCAGAGGATTCCTAATCAACGGTTGGTGTGTAAGCACATAGAATGTTTTGAGCCTTTCAGATCTTGCACCAGCCATCCAATCTTCCAAGTGGCTTAATGTTCTTAGTGGGACCATTTGCTAGGTGGTGCGTAGTTTTTCAAATTTTATTGGTTGACGTGGATGATAAAGCAGGTGGGATCATTGTGAGAGAGATCAGTGATGGGGACAAAATCTACGGTTGGTGTAATTTATCATCGATTGTGTCAGAGCCATGAGATCTTACGCCTGCCATCCATTTTTGAAGGCTTAAAGTGGGTGGGACCTGTGTCAATGATGACTAAGTGACAACAACAAATGACATAATTACAAGTGGTATAAAGTGGGCCTAGGTGGGGGTCTAAGGTCTAGCGGTCCGGATAAATATGTTTAGCGATGCCGACAAAGTTCAAAGGGTCCGCTCACTCGCATGATAATTGGTGATGTTCTAAAAGGTCTGGTGATTCAGCGAACAAGGTCATCTAATTCCTAAATCATTTGGTGGAAGTAAAAAGTGTTCTGTGAACTAGAAAAAACCTTTGTCGCTAGTTCGCTAAATTTGACTAGGGCCCTTTTAAGAGATAAGTCATAAAGACCGCGAAAAAGAGAGATTGGACTGTCACGGCTTAAAGTTGATGGAGATTTAAATTTCAACCACTGATCTACTGCTAGCACCATAATTTGACCATTGTTTTTCAAATTTGAATTCTGAGAGGGTTTCAAATGATAGGAAGTACCAGAATTTATGGTTTTAACAGTGGATTTTGATTCGTTTGGTGATGCTTGCTATTACAGTGTGGTCCAGGCTATTGAGTGATTGTCTGCAAGGATTGTATTGTGTGGTTTTGTTCTCAAGGCATGTTTAAGGGTTGACATTTTGAGCATTGTTAATGATTCTCAGTACTTTCTCAGAGAATTTATCATGATTGAGGATCATTCCAAGATTTTCTTTCTCCTGGTTGCTTGGGTTTCCACCCTTGTAATAAATTTGTGATCATTTTAGTTGGTCTAGTGGTTGAAACCCTAACACTTACCCAAGCTATCTGAAGCTTGTTGCATCCTAACCTATTTAGGATTCCAAGGCAGCTAGTGGTATAAATGGTAAAATGTTTTATTTTGTAAGTGTTCCTTCTTCTGCAAATTTTTGAGAAGTGGTTCCATGAAGGATCCTTTTCCTGTAGATTTTCTCTACTTCTCTACATATAGGGTGTTCCTTTCTCCTTTGTTGGCTCAGAGAATATGATATGTATTGTAACTAATTTGTCTTATGTATGAGGATTCAATATATTCTTACTATTACCAAGCTATCTCCATTTGAATTCTAAACTCATTGATCATACATCAAGGGTGTTTGATTTTTCTGTTTGCATTTCCCATGTGTTTTGAAGTGGAGTTTTCTTCGTAGAGATAACTAGTTTAGGATTAGTTTTCATGTATGTATGAGCTAAGGTGTCAAAGGTATTTCATGCTTGTCTTCTAGTGGATGTTGGTTAATGTATTGTCTATTTATAGGTCTCTTCTAAGGGGAGGGTTAAAATCCTTTGGATGGGTAATAACATACTTGAATACACAGGTGGGTTGTTAAAGTGAGGTTTGGTCATGGTGTGTGATTGATGTCAGGCATCAACACATTGAGTACATTGTCTTCTTGTTTCATAGCTCTTTATTGCAATAGGGTATTTGACTCTGTGGCCCATTGGACAAGGCACTGGTCTATCAAAGATTTGGGGTATCTCAGGGGTCTCTTCAACCCAACATTAAAATAAATCAAATCAAATACTTTTCCCTTTCATGTTGGTAGTAGTAATAGGAGGTCCTTTCTAGTGTTCAGACTCAATTCTATGAAAGTAGGGCTTTTTTATATGAATTAACTTCATTGGGGTACAAGTTACCTGAAGGGGTTTGGAGACTATTCCACAATAATGTATCTGCAAGCCTATGGTTTATCATGAGGTGTATTGAGTGTGCAAATAAGGCAATACCCACCTGAGTGATGTGGAGCTCAAAGAAGAAGGAGGATGTTCTCTATGCTCATCAATTGGTTCTATTTTCTTGTCAAACTTTAGTGCCTAATTTGAGGATCAAGCCCACCTTTTGATTCAAGTTTGGTCCTGCAAGGAAAAAATACCAACAAATTGGCAACTCCACTGGGGACCATTAGAAAGAGTCAGATATAAAAACAAAGCATTGGCTAAAATCTTCTCACTAAGTGTTGAGTGGTGACTCTGAGTCTCTGTTTGATCAGTGCAATTCCTGATAGACAGTGTGATATCTTGGTGTAGTTTTGGTTGATTGGAAGAGGCACAAAGAAAAGAAAAATTTTCCTCTTCAAGGAGGTGGTGACTCTACACAACAAAGAATCTGATGGAGCTGCATGGTGAGCTCTAGGTTTTCCCTACCTTCCAGTCAACAAGGTCTTTTGCTACAAAAGTCTCAAGTATTTCTCAAAGATCTGAAATGTTTCCTTTTTAAGTGATCAAGCACTAAGAAAAAGAATAAAATGTGAAGAATATAGGAAAGGTTCAGTGACAAAAGAAGATTAGTTTCAAGTAGACATTTCCTATCATTAGTCTTGAAGATTTTCAAGTGGGTGTGCAAAGCTGCAGCTAGTGATGGATGTTCACAGAGTTTCTTTTGTCAAAGGATATGTACCATTTTGTTATGATGGCATACCTAGTTTCCCTAATAAGATCCCTGATGGAATCAGGAGATATTTACCAAAGTATGATAGGGACTAGCATTGGTCAACAAGGAAACATGTTCAGTTCTTTGTTGATGTGATGTGTGATTTTGATGTTTGCCATGAAGACCTATGGATGAAATTGTTTGTTCAAACTTTAGAAGGTGATGCTAGAGACTGTTTCTCTTTTCTACCAGCATGTTCAATTTCATCTTGGAGTGAGATGCATTCGGCCTTCATGGAGCAATTTGGAGAAAGGGTGAGCATATCTGATTCCTATGATAAGTTTTTAAGGATTCATATTGAGAGTGATGAACTTGTCCCTCAATTCAATATCAGATTTTCTAAAGTATTGAATGATATCCTTGAAAATTATAGACCCAATGATCAAGTATGTATGAATGTTTACTTTGATGCATTTGATAAGAAAATGAACTATTTGCTGAGGGATAAGGAGCCTAGGTCATTATATCAGGCATTTGTAACTGCAATGGACATTGAGAACAATTTGAAATATGGATTGACTAGAGGTCATTTTTCCATGAATGTGTGCCGGTATAATGAATGTGAAAGAAGAGAAGAATGTGGTGTTGATACCGCAATTCCAAATCGGTGTATCAACACCCTTGTTGTAGTTTGTAATCAAGTTGAAAAGTCAAATCAAGATATGTGTATAAATGTTGTTGAGTCTTCTACTACTGATGAGACATGTGTTCAGGATGCTACAATAGAAAGATATATTCTTGACCTTGGTAGAATTGAGCAATGTGATAGTATTTTGAGTTGTGAATTTGCCACTACAGTTAATTCTTGTAATTTCTGATTATTAGCATGATTTTGCTAGTGTTCCTAAGCATGTGGTTGCCACTTCTATATCTCAATGCTATACAAATGAGGAGGCTGAAAGTTATGTCTCTAATGATGAGTTTGAAGTTGCTACACAAGATGAGGAATGTGATTCATAGGCATATCAGCCACAATTTGAGGAACATAGTGCTGAAAGTGATTACTCAGGTGAGAGTGATGAAGGAAGTGATGTGAAGGTTGTCTTCATATGAGTTAGATGCAACATGGGAGGAGGAAAGTAATGATGTAAGTGAACACTCTTTTATCAGTAAAGGTTTGTTTTCATTTTCTAAATCTGAAAATGAAAGTGCATCTCAATTTGTACATTGTATAAATCTTCTTGAGTATGAGGGTGTTGAGAGTGATTTGTCCTCAAAGTTTGAAGATAAAGAAGTGGTAATTCAATGTGATGTCAGTGAGGATGAACATGAAGATTTGAGTAAAAGGTTATCTAATGGCCCTGCATTGGAAAATGAGGTTGCATCATACAATAGAGAGTTTAGGAGTGAACCATGGTTTTGCTATTATGGTTTTCCTAAGCAAGATAATGAAGAAGATATAATTGTGGACACTATATGCTTGGTAGGTGATGTTGACTATGAATCTTCATGTTGTTCTAATTTTTCCTCATATGCTGAAAATCTCCATGGAGATGAAATGGGTAGTGAGTTTAAAGTGTTTTCTAATACTTTATATGATGAGGACTATGATGATGATCAACCCATTTTTTTCCATAATGTGTAACAAGGAGTATTACATGAAATTATCAATCCATTGTTTGAAGAACACATGGAGGTCTCAAATGTAGCAGAATTTGATGATGACATCTATAAGTACAAATATGATTATTCATTTGAACTCCCACCAGCTACACCTAAGGATATGCATAGTCAAGGTATGAATGAAGATTTTTATCAAATAAATTATGTGGCTTCTACATTTCAGATTGATGGCATCCATGAATCAGTAGATAAGGATCAGTTTTAGTTTGATGATAGTATTTATGAGCATGCTGAGTCTTATTTTCATGGTGAGCAAGATGATGAAAATGCTTTAGGTTTTTACATGCACTATGAGAATGCAGACAAATTTTTTGTTTTTCCTGATAGATTGATTGAAAGTGTTAATATGTTTGAAGAAACAAATAGGAATAAATTTTTTAGCTTACCTCAAGAAGAAAGAAATGAAAATCAAGTATATGATAGAGGTAAGAAGTTTTGAAAGTTTCCAGTGGTTCAAGGCCATGGTTTGTACATAATAGGAGTAGTTTTCCTATTTTCAAGAAAGTTGTTTAGGAAGGTTTTGTGCAATGTCTGCTTCTCCTAGAGATATGATTTCTTGCCATGCCTGCACGAGGCATGCATCCCCAACTAGAGCCACTGTTAGTACCCTACAAAAAATTTCATGGCCTTGGCCCTTTTCTTCTGGTCTCTGCAGTCATTTTTCAGGTCTTTGCCTTAAACCCTTGGTTCAAAAATTCAAAAACTAGTCGTTGCATGAAAAACCCTTTGTTAAGCCCTAGCCTCATTCTAATTTCATGTTACTTTATTCAGGCCACTAAAGTTCCAAATCCACATGTGCTTATTAATGACCAACTTTACCATGTTCACGGTTAGGTTTTTCATGTGTCGGCAGGGTCGCCTTTAATTTTTCCTATGTCCGTACGCTTTAATCTTTCCTAAGTTCCCAGCACCTAGTGTATTTTAGTTTTTCCTAAGTTTGACTATTTTAATACTTCCTAATGTTTCGGCTTTGTATTTTTTTGGGCCTCACTCTTTAACACCATCTCCATCTGACGGTGGGCGTATCTTCTCATGAGATGTGTCAGAGGCTTGCAAACTTAAGACGTCCATTGATTCTCCTTTATGACAGAGTTTCTCAAACAACTGGGTCTATTGACACATATGCACAAATGGTAACATCCTATTGGTCCATGCTTTAACATGTTGGTAGTTGTCAGTGGGTCCTGGGTTGCCGGCTTGTCAAAGGGTCCTGACACTTGTAGTGAATCAACGATGGGCATAAATTCTTATGAGATGTGTCAGACATATGATATTTTGAGACAACCGTTGATTCTTTTGTGTGATGTAACCTTTTCTTTTGGCAGGTCCATTTGCCAGACATGCTAATTTTTTGTACTATGATTGGTCCATGTCATTTGAGCTGGGCATGTTGTCAGGCGGGCCCAGTATCTCAATCAGAGGATTCCTAATTGATGGTTGGTGTGTAAGTGCATAGAATCTTTTGAGCCTTTCAGATCTTGTGCCAGCCATCCAATCTTCTAGGTGGCTTAATGTTCTTAGTGGGGCCATTTTCCAGGTGGTGCGTACTTGTTCAAATTTTACTGGTCGACATGGATGATAAAGTGGGTGGGGTCATTGTCAGAGAGATCAGTGATGGGGACAAAATCTATGGTTGGCATAAGTTCTCACCGATTGTGTCAGAGCCATGAGATATTACACCCACCATCCATTTTTGAAGGCTTAAAGTGGGTGGGACTTGTGTTAGTGATGACCGAGTGGTAGCAATGAATGACATAATGACAAGTGGCATAAAGTAGGCCCAGGCGGGGGTCTAACATCTAGCGGTCTGGATAAATATGTTTAGCAGTGCCGACAAAGTTCAAAGGGTTTGCTCATTCGCATGATAATTGGCAGTGTTCTAAAAGGTCTGGCAATTCAGCGAACAAGGTCATGTAATCGCTAAATCATTTGGCGGAAGTAAAAAGTGTTGTGTGAACTAGTGAAAACCTTTGTCGCCAATTCGCTAAATTTGACTGGGGCCCTTTTAAGAGATAAGTCATAAAGACCATGAAAAAGAGAGATCGGATGGTCATGACTTAAAGTTGATGGAGATTTAAATTTTGACTACTGATCTGCTACTAACACCATAATGTGACCATTATTTTTCAAATTTGAATTTTCAAAGGGTTTCCAAAAATAGGATGTACCAGAATTTATGATTTTAATAGCTGATTTCGATTGGTTTGGTGACGCTTGCTATTGCAGTGTGGTCCAGGCTGTTGAGTGATTGTCTGCAAGGATTGTATTGTGTGGTTTTGTGCTCAAGGCATGTTGAAGGGTTGACATTTTGAGCATTGTTAATGATTCTCAGTACTTTCTCATAGAATTTATCATGATTGAGGATCATTCCAAGATTTTATTTCTCCTGGTTGCCTGGGTTTCCACCCTTGTAATAAATTTGTGATCATTTTAGTTGGTTTGGTGGTTGAAACCCTAACACTTACCCGAGCTATCTGAAGCTTGTTGCATCCTAACCTATTTAGGATTCCTAGGCAACTAGTGGTATAAATGGTAAAATGTTTTATTTTGTAAGTGTTCCTTCTTCTACAAATTTTTGAGAAGTGGTTCCATGAAGGATCCTTTTCCTATAGATTTTCTCTACTTCTCTACATATAGGGTGTTCCTTTCTCCTTTGTTGGCTCAGAGAATATGATATGTATTGTAATTGATTTGTCTTATGTATGAGGATTCAGTATATTCTTACTATTACCAAGCTATCTCCATTTGAATTTTGAAATCATTGATCATACATCAAGGGTGTTTGATTTTTCTATTTGCATTTCCCATGTGTTTGCAAGTGGAGTTGTCTTCGTAGAGATAACCGGTTTAGGATTAGTTTTCATGTATGTATGAGCTAAGGTGTCAAAGATATGTCATGCTTGTCTTCCAGTGGATGATGGTTAATGTATTGTCTATTTATAGGTCTCTTCTAAGGGGAGGGTTAAAATCCTTTGGATGGGTAATAACATACTTGAATACACAGGTGGGTTGTTAAAGTGAGGTTTGGTCATGGTGTGTGATTGATGTCAGGCATCAACACATTGAGTACATTGTCTTCTTATTTCATAGCTCTTTGCTGCAATAGGGTATTTGACTCTGTGGCCCATTGGACAAGGCACTGGTCTATCAAAGATTTGGGGTATCTCAGGGGTCTCTTCAACCCAACATTAAAATCAATCAAATCAAATACTTTTCCCTTTCATGTTGGTAGTATTAATAGGAGGTCCTTTCTAGTGTTGAGACTCAATTCTATGCAAGTAGGGCTTTTGTATATGAATTAACTTCATTGGGGTACAAGTTACCTGAAGGGGTTTGGAGACTATTCCACAATAATGTATCAGTAGGCCTATGGTTTATCATGAGGTGTATTGAGTGTGCAGATAAGGAAATACCCAACTGAGTGATATGGAGCTCAAAGAAGAAGGAGGATGTTCTTTATCCTCATCAATTGGCTCTATTTTGTTGTCAAACTTGAGTGTGTAATTGGAGGATCAAGCCCACCTTTTGATTCAAGTTTGGTCCTGCAAGGAAAAGATACCAACAAGTTCTTATATTATCATTGATTTCAACTAGTTTTAAATTTACTTATCATTATAGTTATAAACATTTGAACAAGGTAATATTGGTGAAGGAAAGGATATATTATCATGAAGATGAGACATATGAAAAAGTTATGAATAAGGTATTCATTGGAAAACTTATTGATGAGTCATGATAGTATGTTAGTGATTTGATTGGCTTACATGATTTTACTAAGTGTTAAAGATAAAAAATTTGCAAGTTACTTTGGTCGGTATATGAAGAGCTTAGTCTACACCAAGAAGATGTAGTGTACACCGAGTGCGGTATTAACCGAGTAGTAAGAAATTGACATATCACGGTATTGACCAAGTGGGAGAAATAATGAGTGATTGCCAACATGAGATGATGAGCTGGATGAATCTAAAAGATTCCAAGGATAAAGATAAAGTTTGTTATGAAGATCTACGGCTAGAAAAATTTGAGGATGATTGGATGATGAAGATGAAAATAAGTTTAAGGCACAAGTTCCAAGGAATGTTGAAGAGGAAAAACCAATGATGGAGATTAAGAGGTAAAATCTATGGCTAAAAAGCAAATGGTCTACATTTATATAAGGAGACAAGATATTTAAAGAGAATAGTACATGAGGAGATCGGATCCCTATTGAAAATGTTGGTGCATACATGTGAAGCTGGTTAGACAAGTTAAAGTAAGAACTAAGTGATTCTACAGACCTAACCAAGTAACAGAAGGAGATAACCGAGAAGAAAATAGTTAGAGGAAGAAGGAGAATGAAGAGATTATGATGACCAGAAGGATATTGAGCTTAGCATAGATCTGAATATGGGAAAAAGAAGTTCATTTGAATCAGGTCATATACTGTTTCTTTCTAATCATTTCTACAAACAAAATCTCTTAACCGAGTAGACTTAACCATCTTTTTCTATTTACATTCTATGAATTTTACTTGTTTTATTGTTGACTCAAGTGAACATATGGTCATAGAGAATTATTAGTGATAAATCCTCTAACAAGGTCACACCTTAAAGTGTGTTTGTAACCTTTAATAGGGTTGGCTCTTAACTAAGTTCACTTCAAAAGAGTGAAAATATTTTGGGTTATCGGTCCTACTTGGTTTTTCCCTTAACAGGGTTTCCACATTAAAAATCAAGCATTAAATGTGTATGTGATGTTTTGATATTTACTTTACACATTACAGTAATTAGTTAGATCAATATATGTTAACTACTAGTTGGTTTTCATTATCTAACAATCGGTTAATTAATCAGTAAGTTACACACAAATTATTACCGAGTTGTTTATTTTATCTGTTCAAGTTGATATTATACATCAAAGAGGAATTTGGGACTGTAGGATAACTGAACATAACTAATTCAGGCCCCCTCTTAGTTCTCTAGCAATTGGTGTCAGAGCAAGAGTAGTTGAAAGAAGAAGTTTGAAGGACTTAAGTTAATGATCCAAAGATGTATAAGAGAGAGGTACTGAAGCTAAATAAGGATAATTTTTCCACATGGAAAAGCATGATGAATCTATATCTATCAGGCATTGGGGATTATAAACTATACTATTTGGAAAATCATTTTGTAACACCTATAGGTCCTTTAATTTTCAACTAGATGAAAGAAAGACAACATCATAATGTAATGATGATTGAGATTTCTTCTTCTCTATCAGATGCCGAATTTGAAGACATTAAGAATTGTACAAATACAAAAGAAATGTGGGACAAATTGATACTAGTTCATGGTGGAGATCAAAATTTGATGATATGAAGATGAAAGAAGGTGAAAACATAAATGAGTATAACAACTGAGTCAAGAAAGTGGTGAATTCTATCCAAGGACTAGTGGGTGGAATTATTGAAGAAGAAATTTTTGTAAGTAACAATCTTAAAACACTATCAGTTGCATTGGCAATTAGAGTCTTCACAATACATGAAATGAGAGTTGTACCTAGCAATGATGGTTTCCTTGATAGTCTAATAAGTAGATTGACTGCATTTGACCTTAACAACTTTGATAACAGTATTGTGCCTAAGGTATAATCTGCATTTGTGTTATCTTTAAATAATACAAGATCAAGTAATAGAAATGGAAGTGATTATGAAGCTCAAGAAGATGAGCTTGAAGAACTTGAAGCATTAATGGGTAGAAGGCTACTGCAAGGAAAAGGAAAATATAGAGGTAAACTACCCTTAGTATGTTTCAAATGTAAAGAGACTGGTCATATTGCTTCTAGATGTCCTAATAGGAATAATGATATGAGAGGACAAATGAAAGATCAAATGAAAGAAATATTGATAGAAGAGATTATCGAGATCACAAAGGTAACCGACATCAAGGAAACAAAGAAAAATGAGACTACAAAGATAAAGGAAAAAAGGCATGCTACCTAGTTGAAGATGATTATGATACTGAGACTGAAATTGATAATGAAGTAGAAGTGGTGTTTGTTGCAATAAAGGAAGATTCAAAAGAAGAAGAAAGGTATGCGGAAAAAGGCACTTATCTCTAAAGTAAGAAAAAATGATACTTGGATTATTGATAGTGGCTACACACATCATATGATTTGTGATGATGATAAGTTTAAAACTCTTGAACATTATAATGGAGAATTTGTAAAAATTAGAAATGATACACCTTGTCAAGTGAAAGGTAAAAGATCGATATTGCTAAACAACAAGATCAGATGTGAAAATGCTTATTGGGTGAAAGGAACTAACTATAATCTATTGAGTGTAGCACAGTTGAATAATACACATCACTGAGTTGTATTTGAGAAAAAAAAAGAAAAGATGTATGATGATGTTGGAATACTAATCAAAGCTAGTGAACAATCAAGAGGTAACCTATTTTATTTGGATAATGCTAAAACTTCATGTTTAATGTCTAAGAATGATTATGTTTGGTTATAGCACAAGAGGTTATGTCATGTGAATTTTGACAACATGGTAAAAATCAGTAAGAAAAGGAAAGTTAGAGGTTTACTAAGTATATCTAATCCTGACCAAGTGATGTGCAAACAATGTAAAGTGGGTAAAATGTCAAAGTCTAGTTTCAAAAGAAAAAATTATTCATCTAAGACAATTCTGGATTTACTTCATACTAACTTATGTGGTCTAATGAGAATTTAGAGCTATTATGGAGATAGATAATTTATCTTATTTGTCGATGAATTCTCTAGAATGATGTCTGTCATAATTTTAAAAGAAAAATTAGATGCTTTTCAAATGTTTAAGTGGTACAAAGAAAGAGTAGAGAAAGAAACTAGTAAGAAACTAAAATGCTTGACATCTGACCAAGGATGTGAATTCATTTATGATGAATTTACTAACTTTTGTAATGAGCATGGAATCAAGAAATAGGTATATGCATCGCGGACACCACAACAAAATGGAATTGTTGAAAGAAGCAAGAAATCAATTGTTGATTGTGCTAGAACATTGCTAGTTGAAAAAAATGTTGAACAAATTTACTAGAGAGAAGCTATCAGTATTGTTGTTTTTACACTAAACCAAGTACAATTGAAGAAAGATTCAAATAAGACACCTTATGAGATATTGTTTGGTTATACACCTAATGTGAACTATTTTAGAATATTTGGAAGTAGATGTTACAATTTGAAAGATGATAGAAATGGTAAATTAAAGTCTAAATGTGATGAAGGCATATTCTTAGGATACTCTACTGGAAGTAAGATATATAAATATTTGAACAAGACTTCTAACAAGATGATTAAAAGTGCAAATGTGAGAGTTGATGAGTTTACTAAAAAAATGATGAAGAAAGAAAGAAGGAACCAGAAGACTATAGAAGATTTGTTTACATTGAAAATTAAGATCCTGACACTATAATTGAGAAACAACCTAGTGTCCTGAAGTAAAAAAATAAGTTTACCAAGAAACAATCCTTATAGATCAAGAAACAAAAAATAGTTATCGAGGAAAATGATGATCATGCACTGAGTGGAGAAAATATTGAAGAAAAAAGATCTGAGCCTGTACTAGAAAAATATGTAAGAAGACACCATCCACATTATCAGATAATTGGAGGCAAAGGAGCATGAATGATGATAAGAAGTAAGTTAAGGAACAATACATGTTTGGTTTGTGAATTTGAACCTAGAACTGTTAAGGATGCATTTGCAAATGATGATTAGATTAAAGAAATGAATGAAGAGATCAAGCACATATAGAAAAATAAGACATGGACATTAGTACTGAGGACTAAAGATAAAAATGTGATCAACACAAAATGAATTTTTATAAAAAAATTGAATGAGAATGGAGATCTTACAAGAAGAAAAGGAAAGATTAGTCTGTAAAAAGGTTATACACAAGAAGAAGGACTTGACTATGGAGAAAATTTTGCACCTATTGCTAGACTAGAAGGAGTGAGATTTCAATGCAGGAGCATCTTGGGTGTAAGAGAAATCTTGCATCACCCAAAAATATTTTTGGTTTCTTTTCAATAAGGGCTATCTTATGCAGAGCTGCTATTTATGGAAATTTACTATTTAGTAAGTTGGTCATATGATCTTGGAATGTTCTGATTTCACATTTTGAGGTTCATCTTAGTCATATCAGCCTTCTAGTTGAGTTTCATTACCACATCATTTGTATTGGTGAAGTTATTGAGGTTTTTGGGTATGAAATCTTTTAGGTCAATTTTGAAGGCCTTAGAAGCTCCGAATCGTGATCGACCCCTGACTGAATGGAATTTCTCTATTTTTGTAATGTGTTTGTGGTATTAAGGGGATCACCCTTAATCAATTGGTATTAGAGTGAAAGTTCCTGAGTGTGTAAACAAATCACCGACTATGAGGTAGTTTGCACCAGGACCATGGTTAGTGTTCCAATGAGCAATGTGAAAATGCCTCCACAAAGGGAATGTGATAGAAGAGCTTGTGGTGTGACACCTGAGGTTAGAGTGCTCTAGAGACAAGTGTGAGCATTGCAAGAAGAGATTCATAGAGGAATGAATCATAATGTCAGAGATGAAAGTGAGGATGAAGTCAAAGAAGGAAATTCCGATCAAGAAGGAGAAGGCAAAATCATGAACCAAGAGGAAGAAAGGATTTTTTGGGCCATATCCAAGATTGGGAAAAGACCTAAGATTGAGGTTCCTACATTTTCAAGAAATCTTAATATAGAGGAGTTGATCGACTGGATCAATGAATTAGAAGAATATTTTTCATATAAAGATATTGAGGATCCTGATTGGGTAAAGTTTGCGAAGGCTAGACTGAAGGGTCATGCAAAGATCTGGTAGCAAGAGATTCAATTGGAGTGAAATAGAAGAGGAAAGGATAAAATCACAAGATGGGATTGAATGGTGGATAAATTGAAGCAACAATTCATTTGTGTTGATTATGAGATTGACCTACTGAAGAAAATGCAAAGTTTGAAGCAAGCAGGAAGATCTATTCAGGAGTATACAGAGGAGTTCTATCAAATCCTCATTAGAACAAGCTATGTAGAAGCTTATAAGGAGAAAGTTTCCCATTGCCTTAATGGGTTGAGGCCAAGCATTTAGGAGGAGTTGAATTTAGTTCAAATGAACAATATTTAAGAGGCATACCAGTTTTCCCTAAAAGTAGAGGAAAAGTTGAACAAGAAGTTTAAGAGTAGACAAAATGGAAGAGGTCATGGTGGAAGATCTGGTGGACGGTCATATGGAGGCTGAAATGAAGATCCAAAAAAGAAGGATGAGGCTAGTGGCAGTCAAAATCAGAGAGGAAACAATTCCAATCATTTCCATGATATGAATAATAGAGATCAGAGAGGAAGAGGAAGAGGACAAGGTTCAAGAAGAGGAGGCTTCTATGGAACATGTTTTCACTATGGAGAAGAAGGTCATAGGGCATTTGAATGTCCTCAATGCCAAGGTAGGATAGATAGGAGAGCTAAATGCTAGGGTATAGTTGCACATGTAGATGAAGATGTCAGATCATCTCATTCTGAAGATGCTGAAAGAGGAGAAACACTAATTAATAGAAGAGTCCAGTTGAGTGGTGAGAATGAACCTGAGAAAAGGAGGAGCCTGTTTTGCACCAGGTGCAAGTGTGGAGATAAGTGTTGTGATGTGATTATTGATAGTGGAAGCAATAAAAATTTAGTGTCAGAAGAGATGGTCAAAAATTTGAAGCTTAAGAGATAGAAACACCCACATCCATATTGGATTTCCTGGGTACAGGATGACCACAAGGTCATGGTCAGTGAGCGGTGCCTAGTAATATTCAAGATTCATGGATACCATGATGAGGTACTTTGTGATATCATACCTATGGATGCATGTGTTATGTTGTTGGGTAGACCATGGTGGTTTGATAGGCATGTTGTACATGATGGTCGTGTGAATACCTATTCCCTGACAAAAGATGAAATGCAACATAAGCTAAAGCCATTGAAGGAAATAGAAGAAAAGGTATGTGGTAATGCAAGAATAAGTTTTGTTGATGGAAGAAAATTCCTAGAAGGTATGAGGCATCAGCATGTGTGTTTTGCTTTAATTCAAAAATTTGGTAAAGAGGAAGTAGAAGATGTACGTATAGAAGTTGTAGATCTATTGGATGAGTTTTAGGATATTGTATCCAATAATCTACCTGATGGATTACCACATTAAGGAAGATCAGTCATCAGATGGACTTGATTCTAGGAGCCAGTTTTCCAAATAAGGTAGCACATAGAATGACACCAGTAGAAAGTGAAGAGTTTAATAGACAAGTAAATGAATTGTTACAAAAGGGGTTGATTTGGGAGAGCCCGAGTCCATGTTCTGTACCAAAAGTATTAGCACCAAAAAAGAATGGATAATGGAGGATGTGTACAGATTCCAGAGAAATAAACAAGATCACAATTAAGTACAGGTTTCAATTTCCATGGATTAATGATATTATGGATTGTTTGAGTGGAGTTGTGTATTTTTCAAAGATAGATCTGATGAGTGGATATCATCAAATTCAGATCAGAGAAGGAGATGAATGGGAAACTTATTTCAAGACAAAGGAAGAACTATATGAGTGGTTAGTCATGCCTTTTGGGCTAACCAATGCACTGAGCACTTCCATGCGGCTCATGAATGAGGTTTTGAAAGAATTTATGGGTAAGTTTGTCATTATTTACCTAGATGATATTTTGATCTTTAGTAAGACATTGGAGGAGCATATGATGCATATTCATATGGTGTTTGAGAAGTTAAGAGAAGAGAAATATTTGATTAATTTGAAGAAGTACAATTTTGTGAAGGAGTTAGTGTATTTGGGATTTATAGTTTCAGAAGAAGGTCTA
The DNA here is from genome assembly GCA_027943335.1 of Chamaecyparis obtusa. Classification (NCBI taxonomy): domain Eukaryota; kingdom Viridiplantae; phylum Streptophyta; class Pinopsida; order Cupressales; family Cupressaceae; genus Chamaecyparis; species Chamaecyparis obtusa. The sequence goes on along the minus strand of BSBK01000830.1, from coordinate 311,793 downwards.
AAAATGGACGCAGAGAAAGTGCAGGCTATCCTTGGATGGCCTACTCTAAGGAGTGATATTGAGGTAAGATCTTTTCATGGTTTGGCTAGCTTTTACAAAAAATTTATCAGAAGTTTTAGCAGTATTTGTGGACCCTTGATTGAAACAACGAGAGGGGATAGAAAAGAGTTCAAGTGAACTAATGGGGTAGATAAGAGTTTTAACCTATTGAAACAAAATGTTACAGAACAACCTATTTTAGCACTTCCATATTTTAATAAGGGGTTTCAAGTAAACTGTGATGCTAGTGGTACTACAATAGGAGCTATTATGAGTTAAGAAGGTAAACCTGTTGCTTATTTTAGTGAGAAGTTAAATGATGCCAAGAGAAAATATTCTATTTATGATCATAAATTTTATTCTATAGTTGAGAAATTGAAGAAGTGTAGACACTATCTGCTTCCTAAGGAGTTTGTTTTGTATACTGATCATCAAGCTTTGCAAGATTTGAATAGTCAAGGAAAGTTGAATCAAATTAATTTGAAATGGGTGGATTTTTTGCAAAGTTATACATTTGTTTTGAAACATACGAGTGGAAAGTCTAACAGAGTTGTAGATGCACTTAGAAGAAGGAAACTATTGCTGACAGAGATGTAGATTGAGGTGGTTGGGTTCAAGGAACTCAATAATTTATATCTAGAGGATCTTGATTTTGGTGAAGCTTGGAAAACTTGTAAAGAATTTGTTACTCTAAACGTAATGAAGTGGTTGGATTTCATCATTCTGGATGATATGCTATTTAGAGGGAGTCAGTTGTGCATTCCATGAAGTTCTATGAGAGATAATATCATCAAGGAGAAGCATAGCAGAGGATTGGCTATACATTTTCATCATAATAAAACCCTTGCTTTGGTTAGTGAGAATTATTATTAGCCATAGTTGCAGGAAGATGTCAAGAAGTTTGTACAGAGTTGCAGAGCATGTTAAATGAAAAAGGGAGTAAAGAAGAGTACAAGGTTGTATCAACCATTAAATATACCAGAGAAGCCTTGGGAGGATATCAGTATGGATTTTTTTCTTGGTTTACCAAGGACTCAGTGGGGACATGATTCAATTTTTGTGATGGTTGAAAAATTTTCAAAGATAGAACATTTCATTCCTTGCAAGAAGACTAATGATGCTCTTCATGTAGCGGGATTGTTTTTCAAGAAGTGGTGAGACTACATGGTTTGTCAAAGATTACAGTTTTAGATTGAGACACTAAGTTCGTTGGATATTTTTGGCACATATTGTGGAAGAAATTAAAGATAGATTTGAAGTTCAGTTCATCACATCATCCACAAAATGATGGATAGATAGAGGTGGTGAATAAGAGTTTGGAAAATTTGCTGAGATGTTTGGTTGGAGATAAGCCAACAGGATGGGATTTGATTTTACCACAGGCATAATTTTCATACAATAATTTTGTTAATAGGAGCACTGGTAAATCACCATTCCAAATTGTATATGGAAGTAGTCCAAGAAATGCATCTGAGTTGATGAAGATAAATAAAGGAGAAATAAGTAGCGCTGAAGCTAAGGATTTTGCAGAACATTTGAAGAACATCCATGAGGAGGTGAGGAAGAACATTACTAAGATGAATGCATAGTATAAGGCTAAGGTAGATGAGAAGAGAAGACATAAGGAATTTTAGGTTGGAGATGAAGTCATGGTTCATTTGCAGAAGGAGACATTTCTAGTTGGTACATATAACAAGTTGAAAATGAAGAAGTTTGGGTCGTGCAAGATACTGAAGAAGCATGATTCAGGAAATGCCTATGAGGTTGAGTTGCCACCTGAGCTAAATATTTTACTAGTGTTTAACATTTCAGATTTGACAAAGTATTAGCAGGCTGAAGGTGTTGAAGATGAGATCACAACAGCACAGTGGAGTATTCCAGCAACTAGTTCAACTACCAAGGAGATTGAGGACATATTGGATAGTCATGTTGGTAGAAGCACAAGGAATGAGACATATGAAGAATATCTGGTCAAATGAAAAGGATGACCTATTGAAAATTCATCACGATTGACAAAGGAGGAGGTTAATCATCTTGGTTTTCCTCTTTACACCTGAGTTGTGACACAGTCACTTCTCAAATTATCCCGGGTGTCTGATGTAGGAGCATCTTGGCTGTAAGAGAAATCTTGCATCACCCAAAAATATTTTTGGTTTCTTTTCAATAAGGGCTATCTTGTGAAGAGCTGCTATTTATGGAAACTTACTATTTTTAGTAAGTTGGTCATATGGTCTCGAAATGTTTTGATTTCACGTTTGGAGGTTCATCTTAGTCATATCAGCCTTCTAGTTGAGTTTCATTACCGCATCATCTGTATTGGTGAAGTTATTGAGGTTTTTGGGTATGAAATCTTTTAGGTCAATTTTGAAGGCCTTAGAGGCTCCAGATCATGAGTGCCCCTTGGCTGACTAGAGCTTGCACAAGTTAGTACTGTAGATTAGGTCCCGCCATTTCTGAAAAGTGGCTACCATAGAGAAACAGAGCTATGGTTAGAAAGTTATGGCCTTCGAAAGTTGGGCTACCTAAAAATATATTTTGTAATTATTTGGAGCTGACCCTATGTAAAAAGAAAAGAAAAGAAAAGAATTCTTAGGATAGTCAGCCTTAAGGGCTAAATTTATGGAACCTTCTTGGGCGGTGGAAATTGCCTATATAAGAAAGGTCTGTAGTGTTGTCTAGGGCAATTCTGGGTAGATCTGGGTAATGATTTGAGGCTTTGTCATATAGAATATTGTAAGGGAAAATGCCCATGTGGCTTTGCATATTGTAATTCTGAAATTAGTAATTCCATATTTGTGGAGATAATAAGAAGCCTATTTTCTACTCTTGCAAATTGTTGTTGTTTCCCTATTTCTATTATGTGTTTGTGGTATTAAGGGGAGCACCCTTCATCAGATTTCTACTTGCATATGCTACTTATAAAGGTTTCAAGGTATATTAGAAGGATGTCAAATTTTTATTTCTGAATGGGATGCTTTAATAAGAGATATACATTGAAAAACCTAAAGGTTTTATAGATTCAAATTAGAAGAACATGGTTTGCAAGCTACAAAAGGCACTTTATGGACTGAAACAGGCACCAAGAGCATGGTATGAAAGATTGCACTCTTATTTGATAATAATTGGATTTGTTAGAATAAGTGATATCAATAATCTATATTTGAAACATGAATTTGGGACTATAGGATAATTGAACATAATTGATTCACCCCCCTCTTAGTTATCTAACAATTGGTATCTAATTATAAAATTCTTATTGCTGAAATATTTGTTGACGATATCATATTGGAGGTCATGATACTTTATGTAAATATTTTTTTAATAAATTGAGAAAGGAGTGGGTATTGAAGACTCAAAACCAGTTGGTACACCTATGGTAATTAGATGCAAGCTAACCAAGGATGCCAAGACAACAAAGGTAAATCCAACCTTATATAGATTTATGATTGGAAAACTTATATATGTTGTGCATAGTAGACCAGATATTTTACATGATGTTGGCATAGTAGCTATATTTTTAGCTAATCCTAAAGAGACACATATGACTGTTGTAAAAAGAATTTTGAGATTATAGTTGAACACTAAGAACTATGGACTGTGGTATAAGAGAGAAGGCAATTTTGAACTTAAAGTCTATACAGATGCTGATTGGGAAGGAAATATTGATGATAGAAAAAGCACTATAGAAGGAGCTTTCTTTTTAGGCAAAATATTAGTAACATGGATAAGAAAGAAACCAAGTTGCATTTCTAGGATCAATCATCTGGAAGGAAAAATGAAAAGCCTAGAGGAAACCCTTAAAGGCATAGTAGAGCAACACTTCAACATTCTCAAAGCCTCCAACGGGCATATCAAGTTTCTCATAGAAAAAATAGAAGAGAAGATGGATAGCAAGGATGAGAAAAAGACCACTGAGGATAATAAGGAGAAGCCCCATGAAGGTCTGGGTAAGAGAACCAGAGCCAGATCAAAGAAAAACTTGGCTGAAGACGGATCCCACGACACTCAGAAGATTAAAGAGGCATCAGAGAAGATGGAGCTTCTCAAAAGAAATGTTGCAGTAATGCTCAAGAACCATGCCTAATCCTATTCCCTGGTGCCTTTATTTCTATCCCTTTTTTGGCTCTTTTTTCACTGCTCCTTTGTGGTAGCTCATTTCTCAACCTGCCTGTAGCCTGTTTCTTTGGTTGCTCTGCTTTTATTCTGTTCTGAACTCTTTATCGCTACATTTTAAATTTTTTGTGGGTTTCAAGAACCTTGTAAAACCTATTTTACTTAATCAAAAACAAAGTTGCATTTCTCAGTCTACTATTGAAGCTGAATATGTAGCCACTGCTACCAATTGCTCTAATATTGCATGGATAAAGAAATTATTGGAAGGTATGAATAAAGAATTAAGAGAACCCATGACAATATATTGTGACAACACAAGTTCTCTTAACATTTCAAAGAATCTAGTGATGCATGCAAAGAAAAATCACATATCCATTAAATATCATTACTTAAGGGAGAAAGTTCAGGAGAAATAGGTCAAATTGGAATATGTGAAGTCACAAGAACAATTTGCAGATATATTTACAAAACCCTTACTAAAGGATACATTTGAGTACTTGAGAAGTAGACTAGGGGTCCATCCCCTATCTAATAGTCACTAAGGTGATATAGGGATGCATCATCCTATTCTTTATCAAAAGATCTAACTATTTTAATGCAAGATGTTCACACTTTGGGATTCCTAAGGTTGTGAAGAAGATGCAAGACAAGCTACAACAAAGAACATATGTACATGAAAGGTACAAGAATCTGTAAAGGAACAACAAAGATAATTATTTGTCTAGTAAAGAGCTTATTTTTGGCATTGTTTTCAAAGGGAGAGATGATTACACATGAAATATTAGAGAGATGATTATGCATGAAATGTTAAGTTAGGAAAGAAGCTAATCAAAAGGGAGAGAATATGCATTGAACATAAAAGAATAAAAAATGTCATATAGTAAAGAGAGATGTTATGTAGTGATTAAACATATTAAAATCATAAGATAAGGGAGAGATAACTGAATCACAACATAAATATCGAGTTGTAGATACTTAAGATTTGTTTGGTATTCTATGGTATATTTTATATTGTGTTGCCACCAATGCTAAAGGGAGATATTGTTAGAACTACAACTGATAGACTAGTTGGAGAACAAAATGGGAGAATGTGAAGATGATCAATGAGCTACTAAGGTATATGTGAGACATTAGATTAGTTTTTATATTTTCATTGATGTCAACTAGTTTTGACTTTACTTATCATGATAGTTGCAAACATCTAAAGAAAGTAATCTTGGTAAAGGAAAGGAGATATTAGGATGAATATGAGATGTATGAGTAAGTTATGAGTAAGGTATTCATTATGAAACTTCTCGATGAGTCTATGAAAATATGATAGTGATTTGATTGGCTTACATGATTTTAATAAGTATGAGATGTATCAGTAAGTTATGAATAAGGTATTCATTAGGAAACTTATTGATGAGTCTATGATAGTATGATAGTGATTTGATTGGATTACATGATTTTACTAAGTGTTGAAGATCAAAAGTGTATAAGTTACTTTGGTCGGTATATGAAGAACTTAGTGTACACCAAGCAGATGTAGTGTACATCAAGTGCAGTATTAATTGAGCAGAAAGAAAATGACATATCACAGTATTGACTGAGCGAGAGAAATACGAAGGAACATGTGATTGTCGTCATGAGATGATGAATTGGATGAATCTAAAATATTGTAAGGATAAAGATAAATTTTTTTACAAAGATCTATGAATAGAAAAATTCAAGGATGATCACATGATGAAGATTAAAAAATGGTTTAAGACACAAGTTTCGAGGAAGGTTAAAGAGGAAAAACCAATGACGGAGATTAAGAGCCAAAATCTATGGCTGAAAAGATAATGGTTTACATGTCTATATAAGGAAAGAATATATTAAAATATAATAACACATGATGATATCACATCCCTATGTAAATTTTTGGTGCATAGATGCGAAGTTGGTTAGACAGGTTGAAGTAAGAGCCAAGTGATTCTGTAGACCTAATTAAGTAACATAAGGAGATAACCGAGAATAACTGAGTTAGAGGAAGAAGGAGAATGAATAGAATATGATGACCAAAAGGATATTGAGCTTATTATAGATTTGAATATGAGAAAAAGAACTTACATTTGAATCAAGTCATATACTGTTTCTTTCTAACCATTTCTATAGAAAAAATCACTTAACCCAATAAACTTAACCATCTTTTTCTATTTACATTCTATGAATGTTACTTGTTTTGTTGTTGATCCAAGTGAATGTATGGTCATAGAGAGCTGTTAGTGATAGATCCTCTAACAAGGTCATATCTTACAGTGTATTTGTAACCTTTAATAGGGTTGGCTCTTAACTGAGCTCACTTCAGAAGAGTGAAAATATTTTGGGTTACCGATCCTAGATGGTTTTTCCCTTAATAGGGTTTCCATGATAAAAATCAAGTGTTAAATGTGTATGTGATGTTTTGATATTTACTTTACACATTACAGTAATTGGTTAGATCGATATATATTAAATACTAGTTGGTTTATATTATCTAACAGTCGGTTAATTAATCAGTAAGTTACACACAAGTTATTATCGAGTTGTTTAGTTTATTTGTTCGAGTTGATATTATACATCAAAGAGGAATTTGGGACTATAGGATAACTAAACATAATGGATTCACCCCCCCTCTTATTTATCTAACAATGGTCACAAATAATCGACTCAACATGTCTTCTATCACCTCCTATCTCTTAATTAGTAGTGCAATAAGACATAAGAAAAATGGACAATAACTAGCTAAAAATCCATAATCATTCGCTAAATAACTAAAGAAGATAAAAAAATACTGAAAAAATGTGTGAGCACATATTTTTAAAATTCCCATTCAATATGCCAGCACAAAATAGAATCAAGTTAATAATGACATGACACACCACAACGCTCATGGGAAATGATTAATGCATAGAGGTATTAACTCCCTTCCTAAGTATTTTATCATAACCTAACAAGGCCTTCAAATTATCCTCCAACCTAACTTTTTCCTGCCATATAAGCCTTTCCTTCACCAAAACACCAAGATTAAAAAAGTAATCATTAACCATGTTGAATTCTATGAAAGTATGTGATATGTAGAAACATTCAAATAAGAAATAATCTCCTTATAATATAATAAATAAACATATTAATAGTCCATGATGGAAATATTTTCCCATTTAAGACATCAAATGATGTTGTTTGAATACCCTTCGATTCAAACTTTTTCGTTAATTTAATTGATGTACAAGATTAAACACCTAATAGGATCCAATGGATTAAAAAATATGGTTAGTCTAGCTAACCAAGAAGAGTGTCACTTCCAAAATTAAATTTTCATTCTCATCTCTTAACACTCCCCCACACCTAGCTATCCTCGAGTTACCCATGGCCAACCCATCAAAAATCATCTGCACCCATCTAATAGGAGGAGCACAAAAAATACCTTCATTCAAATTGTTGATAGGCTTGAAGGAATGAGTAATATTTCTCCCAACCCTCCAAGCCTTTACCACTCTAAACTCATAATCCAAGAAATTTTTTTTACCTTGAGTCTTATATTAGCATTAAGAAATTTTATATTCTCTCCTTTATCTCTATAGATGTTTCCAAAGACAACATTCTTGGGCAAAGGCTTTGTCTCTCAAGATCTTATTTTTATGTTATTTCAAAACTCCCTAGGTCACATGAAAAAAGATATAATTTAACAAAAAAACTAAATTTTGGTTGGAAGATAGAGTCTTCCATTGGGAGAAGAAGTCCATAATAGAACATGATAAAACCTTTTGAAACCCTATAGCTGTAAGACTCTGCCCCAAATTATAAAAACATAAGGGCAATGGAGAAATAGATGTGAGGCAAAATCAACATAATACATACAAAGGAAGAAAATTTTAGGTAAATGATAACCTCTTTTACTTAAATTATCAATAGTGTGCACCTTATTTTGAAGAAGAATCTAGACAAAATGATTAATTTTTGGGATCAAATTCTTTACGCAAGCCTTAGCCTAGAAATGAGAAGGTGAAGAAGACTGAGATAGAAAGGCTACCATTGAAGATATAGTAAAATTCCCCAAAGGGGTAGTCATCTAGGCTAAAGAACCTTCCATTATAATACGATCCATATACATTAAAATGAGGGATAATTGAATAGGAAAAAGGTTAGGCCTGATTTAATAAAGATTTTCCTAGCTCCAATCCTTCCAATAATAAATAACATGCTCACCATATATATCTTTACACATATCCATCTATCAATTAAATGAAATATTAGAATAAAGAGGCTCATTATCAAGCCACCTATATTCACAAAATAAAATATGTTTCCCATCCCCAATTATCCATTTAGCACCCTTTGTAGCCACAACCCTATATTTTAAATCATTGTTCCAAAGGGTATATCCTTGAGGGATATTTTGAGAAAATAAAAAAGGCCTAAAAATATCTAGCACTATTTAGGTACTTACTATGCGATATTACATTCCATTCTCTTTTCACTCAAAAAGTTCTCCAAACCTATTTTTTCAAAAGAGCCAAATCGAAAGTTCTAGTATTTCTTAGGCCTATTCCTCCCATCATTTGGGGTTGGAAAACTGTATCCCAACTAATTAAAGGGGCCCTCTTTCTTTCTTCCACGCTTGACTAAAGGAATTATTTCTAAATTTTTTGTATGACATCAACAAACTTGGCAGGATTCTTAAACAAGCTTAAGACAAACAAGTAAATTTTTTAGTGAGGATTTAAGAGACTAATTTTTTCCATTCTCGCTAAGGAGAGGCCACTTCTATCCAACCAGTTTCTTATTGAATATATCAATAATAGATCAGAAAACCAAATCCATGGGTTTGGCACACAAAGAAAGACATAGATAGATGGCATAGAGGGACCCCACAACACAACCCACAATGTGTGCAATTTTAACCTTCCTTGCTTTAGGAGTATTAAAGAAAAACAATGAACTTTTAAGTTTATTTATCTTCTTTCTTGAAGCTTTCTCATAAATAATTAAAACCTTCTTGAGATTTTTGGCCTCCCTTATAGTGCAACTTCCCATCATAATGGTATCATCAACAAAGTTTTGATGAGAGAACACAAAATTGGTTGAAGAAGGTCTAAGACCCCTTAGATTACACTCCAACACCATCTTCTACATAAATTTTCCAAGGCTTTCTACTGTAATGGTAAAAAAGATGTGAGAAATGGGATCCCCTTGCCTTAGACCACTCAAGACTTTGAAAAAGTGAGCAGACCCATTGATAATAACCATTATATTGGGAGTAGATATCAATTGCCATATCAATTAAAGAACACTATCATCAAAATTAGACACCTTCAAGATCTTTAGTAAAAATTTCCAATCTACACAATCATAGGCTTTAGAAAGGCCCAATTTCAATAAGAAACCTTGAGTCTTAGAGGCTTCTATTGAGTGCATTTGTTCATGAACCATAATAATAGAATCCAAAATCTGTCTTCCCAGAATAAAATTATTTTACCGAGGGGAAATTAAAGAAGGAAGAATAACAAGCAATCTTTGTGTTAGGACTTCAAAGATAATCTAATAGAATGATTTGTAGAGACTAATAGGACAAAACACTTTGACCTCATCAGCACCAGAGACTTTTGGAATGAGAAAAATAAACATGGAATCTAGTTCCTTTAGAATATTTCTCAAGCGAAAGAATTATATCACTGCATTTCCAACATCCTTCAACACAATATCCCAAAAACTTTGAAATAAAAATATTGGAAAGCCATCTAGGTCTGACAATTTATTTCCTTCAAAAGAGAACACAACCTTCTTGATTTCATCCATAGAGGGAATAGTCGTAATAATTTTATTTTTATATTCATTAAGGATATTGAGGATAGCATCAATCAAATTTAGATGAGCAGAGTCATCCATACTAGAAACAAATGGATACATAATATCATCAATCTTAAGATGATTTTTCTTTAAAAAATTTATCATTTTTAAAGCTCTATGATTGAGGGCAGTCATGTGAAAAAATATGGTATTTTTTATTTCTTAAAGATAACCACGGTGATCTGGATCTCTTCTTATATAATTCTCCTCATTGGATATGATATTATCATATTTGTTAAGGATCTCATTTTTTGTTGAGAGGTAATTCACAATATATCCCTCACACTGAATTTTATCTTGAATTTCTTTGAGTTCCAGTTGGATAGCATATTTTAAAGTAAATATGTTCCCCAAAACTTCCTTATTCCATTTTCTTAAGTTCCATTTCACCTCCCTCAAATTCTTAGCTATTTTGAACATAGCGGTACCAAAGACCAAAATATTCTACCATTTCTTAATACAATCATTATGTTGCAGGTGAGAAATCCACATCCACTTGAACCTAAAGGAAAAGTTCCTTGTTCCTAAGATAACATCAACCACAAAAATTATAGGGAATTATAAATAGTGTTATCATTCTCTTTTAGATGTTTTTTTTTAGGTGATAGTACTCTCTTTCTCATGATATGATTAGAGTTATATAGAACCATACATGTGTAATGATTGGTATCCCTTATTTTCTATAGTAGAGATGTACTATAACATGCAATTATACTTTGTTCAGAGCTCCCTAATTTCTCTAAGTGGGTAATAGTCGACGGTGAAGCTTTTTGGGGAACTCCACCCTAGAAAGAGTTATGTACCCACTTATATATATAATGCATTTTGTACCCTTTCTATGGTGAACCTAGTATGTTATGGTTCAAGATTCAAGAGTGAGACTATGAATTCTCTAAGTGTGAATATAGGCAAGGCCATCTGTGATGAGCCCCTAAGACTTATGTCTGAACCCTTAGTATTTGTCAATTGATGTTCATAATTCTCCTAGATAAGCTGATAAGAAAGGTCATATTTATGATCATGTATCTAATGTTTAATGAACCTTATGGAATGCTTCAATTCATAAAGGTGGGTGTACAAATACAAGTATTAGGGACATGGTGACGAAACAAGAAAGAGGAACTCAAGTATGTAGTGATAATTATTTGCTATTTGATCATGGTAATAAGTTTAATCTTTATTCCCCTAGGTTCTATTTTAGATAATAATAATTTTAGATAATAATAAAATGAGATTATAATGTATTTCTTAATTTAATGTAGTGCACTTTTATTTTGAAAGAAGGTCACATGTGTTATTGAATATTTTTTCGCACACGAAAGGTTCCTTGACATTACACTACACATAATGTATAAATATCTTTTGTGAACTTTAACTAATCTTATAAATATTTTCTTCTGCTTTAAATCTACTATTAACTGTAACTAATATTATAACTATGCTCTTTGTCTCTCTCAAGAAGTCTTCCCCTATATGTAGTGGTCTTCAGATGTTACCAATAAACTTGCTGACGCCAATAGTGAGAGAGACTGCAATGATTATTGATCTTGCAATTCATCAATGGGTTTCATATTAAGGGTATTTAGATACAACTAGAGAGAACTAACAATCCTTATGATCTAGAATTATTGTGGAGTTTCTATAATCACCATGTGATTCTTGAATTCCTTGGTAGAAAACCTATGAGTTTTTCTCATGTTAACATCAATATTTTTATAGATAATATTGGAAAAATACGTACCAGTTCCCTTAATGGAGATCAAAGAAAACATGATCTTGTATCACCCATCTTAGTGTTAAGAGCATGAAGAATAAGTTGAAATTCATGATTGGCAATAAGAGACATTGTCATTACAACTTTCATCATCTTTAAGAAATTGATGAGCATCTTCTAGTTTGGCATTGTTGTATGTAATGGTCGTTTGGAGTTCCTAGCCTAGAGTGTAGTGTGTTGTGCCAGGAATTCAAGTGCCAATGCCAAATTTCTTCTTCACTTTTGATAAAAAAAACTTTAACAGTTTGCCTCCTTTATAGCCATATATAAAAGCATACGAAACCATGGTCCACAAAATCCATAATTCAAATTATTATTTTTATTTCTATAACTAGTCCAGCCACACCATAACTAGATACACCTTGATGTTTAGCTATTTATAATGATGGTAGAAATAAGCTAACAAATGGAAGACAAAATAAATATGAATACAAATTCTCTATATTCAAATTTTAGGGCACTGGATTTCTATTAAGCTTTAAATCAAAGTGCTATTATAATGATCTTTTTCTAGTTATTGAACATATGATGTTATTCAAGTATATAAATAGATGCTTTTAAATATATAAGAAAAAGTAATAAGTTGATTTGGAACCTATGACTCTATTATGTGACGCATGAATCTAATTGGAGAGATAAAAAGCTTCTGCAATTTAATTTGTTGAAATATCTAATATTCAATTCTGTGGCACAAAAAAGATAGTTAGAAAAGCATATGGTGAATTTTGTTGTATCAATAGTGTCATTTTCTCTCGCGTCATCCTAATCTACAAACTAACTTGATGACATTGAGCAAATGTTAGAAGACAAGATAAGCAATCATGAGAATGATCTATATGCAAATTTTGATGAGATGGATTCCTTTTGAGCTTCAAATTAAAGTGCTATTATAATAATTTCTTTGTAATTATTGAACATCCATTATTAAGTTTAGATGATTTCTATTTTTTCCTATGTATAATTTAAATGTCCAAATAAATATCTTTAAATAATGAGACATATCAATAAGTTGCATTTAGTACCCGCCTGTGGATTGCTTTTTAGTTTGCTTCATGTTTCAGTTGTATGACCGAATGCTTTTAGGTCACTTTACATGTGATCGTTATTGTTTCATTAATGATGATGTGGATTATTATTATATGTTTATCAAGTGTATGCGTAGATTAGATGATGATGTTTCATGATGTTAGATTACATGTTTTATATTGAATACAATATACTTACCCCATACTTGCATGCGTATGGTGATTATGTGTCTGTATTTGTTTGACGTGTTTGTGTGGTAGAGGATGGAGGCGTAGTTACTCGCATAGTCGAGATTCACACGTCTGACCGTACCCTATCATTGTCTGTTATATGTTGTATGTACATGCTTTGTCTTCTGATGACAGGTTCACAGGTACAGGGCATCGTCTTCCTTGAATTGGTAGGAGTGAGTGTGCCCACAAACATTCATCTCAATGGTAAAGAGGGGAGATAATTTACAGACCCAAACCCTAACCCTAGCCAATTGTCCTAGAATTGGACAAGTACCAGTATGACTACCTTACCCAAATTCATCTGGTTGGTATGAATTCATGGATCTCATTCTTGAGTCTGTGCATGTTCCCAGTTTTCTTGGTTTATCGTGCTTGAATTCGATTATGCTTGATTTAGTGGATTTATGATTACTTAGGTGATGTATGATTATTTATGTTAGGACTATAGTTGAATTTAATAATTTAATTATGTTCCTATGTTTAATTTGGAAATTATCTAAAGTCAATTATTTGATTTATTGAAATTATTTGATTATGTAATCGTAATAAAGATTATTTATGTTGAGTGCATTATTAAATAAATTGAATATTTAAATGCATGCTTTAGGATGTAATAAATATTTAATTTATTTAATTTGGTTTTAATTATTAACATGTGCTCAAATGGTGAATGTTTAGAATTATGGTTGTTTATATTATTAAGTAATTAAATAATTAATTGCATGAATTTGTGATGCATTGATTATTTAATTTATTTAATAAATGAATTTAAATTAAAACATGTGCAAAATTGAAAAAAGGAATTGTTCTCAAAAAGATAACAACTAGTTTTAGAAAGTCAAAGTGGAGTTGTGCATTTTAAAATATATTTTAATTAATTAATTGTAATTTTTTTCAATTTTGGAGTTTGAGTTGAATTAGGAGTTGTCTTATGAGTCACTTTTCTGATTTGAGTGGAACTCTGAGTTATCTATTGAGTTGTCTTATGTGATTTCTTGGATGTAGGAATTGAATTCCTATTAGGAGATTTTTGCATTCATTTTTGGGGAGACAGGTTTTGGAGAAGGTTTTTTTGGGAAAAGCTTGTGTGTTTGGCATTTTTGAAGATTTGTGGAATGTTGTGGCTGCATGTTGAATTGAATTTCTCTGTGCATCTGGATTGGGCACCTAGTTGCAAATTAGTTTTCAAATCTGCAGGGTGTATTTGAATTTGGAGAGAATTTGGTTCTCATATCTACAGGGGTTTCCATTTTAAATCCATTTCTGGCATTGGATCTAAGGTAGGCATTGTATTTTGTCTATTATCTCTATTTTCACATCTATTTGTCTTTCTGTACTTTTATAGTTTTCTATTTGGTAGATCTGTGTATTTGATAGATCTAGGTATTTAGAAAACCCTTATGTAGTTAATTTTTATATTTTATTATTACTTGGCATTGTAGTGTTACTCTGGCAAAATTTCATTGAATAATTCTTTATGGTTCTCTTACAAATTGAAATATTAAATCTGTTCTATAGTATGACTATAGGGAATGATGAAATAAATTCCTATTGAAAGAAAACCCAATTTTAGTAAAAATACATATTCTGGTTAAATTTTATGCTTGCTGGTAAAATAGGTACAGTCTATAAAATATTATACTGTCACATGTGAAAGTTTGAGGAAAAAGATAACAAAAATAGAAGTACATAAAATGCATTTGGGTTTTGGGAATGGTTCTGGAATATTCCTACATGAAATGACATGCCATTGGTTTAAACATGTGTATATGTGATGGCTTGGAAAAGCACACTTAGATTTTAAAATATATATATATATACACACACACATTCCTGTTTAAAGAAAAAAATGCATTAGCATTATAAAAGAAAATGCTTTAAGTAAAAATAAATATATATAGAATATAAATATATATATTTATCATGTTTTTATGGCTTTTGTTTTTATTAAGCAAATCTTAAAAAATATATTATAAAAAAAATTTTGCATTGAAAAAAAATTGTTTTGAGGATCTTTATTTATTTACAGGAAATAATGTTAAAAAAAATATATAAAAAATTTTATTATGTTGTGGTGGGCGGGGACCACTTGTCCCCTACCCATCCACCTCACAGCACCCAAGGGTACCATGACCAGTTCCTTTGGGACTGTCACAGCAGGCCCTGGGCACTGCCGTGCATAGTACCCCAAGGTACTATGGTGGCAGTACCAGGGTACTGCCATGGGGATAAGAGCCGCGGGTCCCCGCATAACTTTTCTTTTGTAAATTTTATTTTATGTAAATTTTGTTTTTATGTTAGTTAAATTTTTATGTTAGTTAATTTTTTTATGGTAGTTATTTTATTTTATTAATTTTTAATTAATATTAAATTTAGTAATTTAAATTGTTATTAAATTTAGTTAATTTAGAATATAATATATAATTTGTTTTATTGGTAATTTATATAATTGAAATTTAGTTTATTTATAACTCATTTAGGAAGCAATATGAGTTAATGTAGAAAATTAATCTTTTTGTATTTTATCATCATTTTGATTAGTCGGTTTAGCTAATTGGTTACCTAATTTAGTATAGATAATTGGTATATTTAATTAAATTACTAAGACAAATTGGCTCTTTTATTCGGTCAAAATCATGGGGCAATATTAAGAAACATTCTCTGATTGTGATGTTATTGTATTGATTATGTTCTGATTATCCTAGTGGGATTCTTGTTTATATACTTGAAATCAATTGTGCTCAAATGAAACTTTAATGCTTATGGATTGATTTCAGCATGAATGTCGTCATGTTTGTGCCAGTTTTATCTTCATGTACGTTGTGTGATATCGGGCATTAGAATGACCTAGGGGAAACAGAGGCAGGGTTTTGTATCACTTGGATTGTATTTTAGTATCATGTTTATTATGTGTGCTTATTCTGATTGTCATCTATGTTTCGATCTTATGGGCTCTTGTTGGGTATTATTTGTCTATGGTATCTATGTAATCATTTCAGTTTCTATGTGTGAAACTACTTGTGGGATTACTTGGTAGTATACCTATTTGATGTTTGCGAGATTATGAGCCTAGGGGAGTTTGAGTAGGTGCATCTTAGGGGAGTGGCTTACAATAGGGGCCGGGACCCAAAGTGGTCAGTACTTGGGTAACCTATTGTAGGTTATGTAATTAAGTGATAACATAGTAATTAAAACTTTATAGATCATTTAAAAAGATAATATAGAGTATGGTTATGATTAGAATTCCTCATTCTAAGAGAGAGTATTCTAATCCCACATGGATCATATTGAGGGTCCGGGGCCTAGAGTGGTTAGTATAGGGTAACTCAATGCTTGAGGGTCTGGGGTCCAGAGTGATCAGTCCAAGGTAACTCAAGTAGTTAGACATGTGATGACACTCCCATAGCATGTAGCCTAGATCATCTCCTGAGTTTCTATTTATGCCTCTGGTTTAGTGTGTTCCACCTTTTACTTTATTTTTGTTTACCTTGAGTATAGAGCTTTCATGATTCCTTACTTAGTGGTTTTATCCTTGTTTGGTTTTGGTCATCCGATTGGGGTTTGTGGTTATCTCCTCAGCACGGTGAGGTAGACCTTTATGGTTCTACACGGATAGGTGGTAGTGATTCTTTACCATTTGAGATTTGACGTCCTGGTGCCGGTGCTATTGATACTTTTGTAGTTGGATTCCTTCTTGTTCTTCAATGATGGTTTCTTTCATACCTTCATTTATAGTCCTATATTAGAGTATCACATGTGATACCTAATATGGACATTATACTTCTTTGTTAGATTTAATATTACATACCCTGCGACATGTGCAATGGATGTCAGTGTATTAGTTATCATGGTTGTCCATGAGGAATGTATGTTTTGATGTAAGTTGTAATGGTATAATTTATGATATGGAATCTTTTGTTATCTTCTTTAGTTGTGTTTTGTTCTTAAGTAATTCTACGTCATGGAACCCTCAAGTTTTGTAATCTATGTTGGATGTTGTTCAATGTGAATAAATGGTAATTGCTTCGGCACTGTTGTGTATCTTGTATGTTAACTTTTAAAAAAAAATGTTCACCAAACTTAGTAGCAAGTTATAGGTTAACTTCTCTTGGGTTCCCTGGTGGGGCGTTACATTGCACACACATGTACCAAATTATCTTATGAAAGTTAACAAAATAACTCAGACTTAAATCACACATCACATATTTCACAAATCAAACAATATAAAAACTATAAGAAAAACAATAAAATTATTTAAAAATAAAAATCAAATGTCAGTTGTATAAAAACATGTGAAAAAAATATAAAATTAAATTTTTTTTAAAAAGTCAAATCTAATACAGTACTATACACATTATGAATATATACTATACCTAAACATAAATACAAAAGGAGAAGGAGATTCTCCAATCCTAGTTTTGAGCGGAGATTAAATCTCACTTGTGATTAATCTATATGCTATTTCAGTTGAACAACCAAAATTAAAGCTTCCTACTGTTGATCGACACAGGGAATACAGTAAGTGTGAAAAATACTATCAGGGTAGAGTAATTAAAGCTTCCTATTATAATTGTAAATATTGCAATGCTAATTAAATACTAGAGTAGGTGAGTGAACAACGCTATTCTCCCAATGAATTATCGTGGTGGTTCATTTTTTAACAAGCTAGAATTTTTTATCATAGACCAAAAATAGATCGGTATCATTTTTTTTGGCGACAGAAGAAGGCATCCATATTTTCAATAAAAAATCCTTGTCAATGCTTATGTTACCAGTCATGCTTTAGACAAATTTGATTGCAAGGAAAGTTTGAGTATAGTTGGAAACCCTACGTAATCACTAATAAAGAAAGTGCAACTGCTCTCTAGAAACTTCAAATATAGGCTGTAAAAATGAGCTATCTCTTGTAGAGTGCTTAAAGTTTCGGTTATATAAAGCACGTAATTGGCTTGTAATACGCCATTCACGCACATATTCTTCTCCTGGGCTTTTTTGATTTCTTTTCTTTATGTTTCCATTATAATGGCTAATGACATGATTTACTTCACTCTGGGACTTTATCTGCTGATATGTTGTAACACCCACAATGTCATGGCTTATGATCCAGATCCCTTGCAAGATTTCTACATTACAGACAAGCAAAGCAAAAGTAAGTATATTATTTCATATAGTGGTCATGTGATATTATGTCCTTACAAGGTGACATGCTAACTGATCTTTTGAATAGTTTTGGTGAATGGGTTCGCATGCAAAGATCCAAAGATGGTTACAACAGAAGATTTTTTCTTTGCTGGATTGGGGAAACCAGGCAATATAAAGAATGCCATAGGATCCAACGTAACAGCGGCAGTGGAAAATGTTATGTAGATACCAAGGCTCAATACATTGGGTATATCATTGGTCTACATCGACTATGCAGTGGGTGGAATAAATCCTCCTCACACGCATCCAAAAGACATGGAACTACTTTTTGTTGGCGTATGTGGAGTGACGTGGACCTCTAGCTATTTTTTGTTTAATCTTCCCTACCTTTTATTACCTACTTCAACTACCGCATTTACTTGTCTTATTCTATCTTCTTCCATCCTTTCTTCTGATGCATCTAGATGTTCTTTATAGATTATTCCAGAAGTTTCATCTTGGCTAAAAAATGTTTTTTTTTGAAAAAGAAGAAAATACTCTCAGTTCTTAGAATGAAATATATACTCTATTTTGAATACAAGAATGCTCTATTTTGGATGAATGAGAGAACTGGCAGCTCTAATAGAAAACTCTTAATGTAACCAGATTTATATTGCAGAATCTATATAGTTATTCTCTTTTTATTTTATGTTCTGTGTTTATTGTTGTGTCTCTTCTTGTCCCTACCTCCTACAAGTTAGTAGCAAAGCAAAAAAAAAGGATCTAGGCATTGTTTCTTGGACAGATTTCATTGTGGGTGAAGGGAAAATTAGAGAAAGTTGAAGATTTGAGGAGGAGATATAGTTGTTATGTGAGTAAAGAAAGAAAAGGGTTTGTAGTTTTTACAAGAGAGAAATTGTTATTGGTAAATCATGGTAGGAACCAGTGGAAGTATTTCATAGCCTCAGATTCTAATTTTTAATGGAAAAAATTATGACTTTTGGAGCATTAAAATGAAAACCCTCTTTCGTTCCCAGGATATTTGGGATTTGGTTGAAAATGGGTTTCTTGAACTAGCAGACCAGCAAGCATATCAAGCTCTTTCACAAGCTGAGAAAGATTTATTGAAAGAAAACAAGAAGAAAGATGCTAAAGCACTATTCTTTATCTAGCAGGCAATGGAGGAGTAGACATGGGAAAATTTGCAAATAGCATATCAAGGCACAAGCAAGGTAAAAACAACAAAATTATAAAATCTTAGAAGAGACTTTGAAAATTTGCAAATGAAAGGCTTAGATTCAATAGATTCTTTTTTCACTCATGCAATGAGAATAGTAAATCAGATTAGATCTTATGGAGAAACTCTCAGGGACCAACAAGTTGCCGAGAAAATACTTAGAAGTTTACCAACAAAGTTTGATTCAGTTGTAGCAACCATTAAGGAAGCTAAAGATCTCTCTCAGCTATCAGTAGATGAATTAATGGGCTCACTTTTGGGACATGAGCAAAGGCTGAATCAATCAGGCAGATCATCATTGGAGAATGCATTCAAAACCCAACTTTCATTTGGAAACACAAGAGGAAGATCAAACTACAGCAGAGGCAGAGGATGTTTTGTACCAAGAGGAGGAAGAGGAAATGGACAATTTTAGAGTAGAAGACCAGCACCAAGCTCACAAACTCATTTTACATCATCAAGAGGAAGGGGGAGCAATAATCCTCACAATCATCATCAAGGAGAAAGGTATGATAAATATAACATCTAATGTCATTATTGTAACAAATTTGGGCACTTTGCATCTGAATGTAGAAAAAGACAATATGACATGAATAAACAAAAGGCACATTTTACAAATGAGAACCAGCCCAACACTAGTGAGCAAAACACTATTTTGATAACATGCAATGTGGCACAAAAAAGTTCCAAAGAAGTATGGTTCCTAGATAGTGGGTGTAGTAACCACATGAGTGGGAGTAAGGAGATATTTTCAACCATGGATGAATCTGTAAAATTAGAGGTTAAATTAGGAAATGATCACCAAATTGCAGTCATGGGAAAAGGGTCAATTAGTATAAGAACCAAGCAAGGAGAAGAAAAATATATTCCTGATGTATATTATGTTCCTGGATTGCAACACAATCTAATAAGCATTGGGTAGCTAGTAGAAAAAGGATATAGAATACATTTTGAAAATGGTGAATGTGTGATTCTAGATAAGAAACCAAGCAATAGGTTGATTGCAAAAGTTGAAATGACCCAAAATAGGGTGTTCCCACTCAAGATTCAAAGTGAATTATTTTTAGAGGCACAAGGTTTGCAAAAGTTTGCTGAATCAACTTTTAAAGCTTCATATAAAAATGAATCTTGGCTATGGCACTTAAGGTTTGGTCATTTGAATTTCAAAGGATTACAACTATTATATAATAAAGGAATGGTACATGGATTGCCACCAATAGAGCCACTTACGACAACATGTGAGAGTTGTATTTTAGCAAAGCAACATAGAGAAAAAAATTTAGTTGGGCAGTCTTATAGAGCAAAACAACCACTTGAGATCGTACATTCAGGTCTTTGTGGACCAATGCAAACTCCATCTATGAGTGGAAAGCTTTATTTCCTGACATTTATTGATGATTTCAGCAGAAAAGTTTGGGTATATTTTCTAAAATATAAATCATTTGTATTTTCTATCTTTAAAGAGTTTAAGATAATAGTTGAGAAAGAAATTGGATACTCTATCAAAACATTAAGAACTAATCAAGGTGGTGAATACATATCAAATGATTTTCTGAATTTTTGCAAAGAAAATGGCATAAGAAAATAATTTACAGCAAGGTACACTCCACAACAAAATGGAGTAGCGCAGAGAAAAAATAGAACAATTATGAAAATGACACGAAGTATGTTAAAAGAAAAACATCTACCAAATGAGTATTGGGCTGAAGCGGTTGCATGTTCAACATATATATTAAATAGATGCCCAACAAAAGTTGTGACAAATAAAACACCAGAAGAAGCTTGGAGCAAGAAGAAGAACAATATATCACATTTGAGAGTCTTTGGTTGTGTGGCATACTCATTGGTACCTAAAGAATTGAGACAAAAACTAGATGATAGAGGAGAGAAGTGCATATTTGTGGGATATAGTGAACAATCCAAATCTTATTGGCTATACAATCCTATCACAAAGAAGCTGATAATTAGTCATGATGTTGAGTTTATTGAAGAGGAAGCATGGGATGACAGCATAGATAAAACAACTACAATTGCAGCTAGTGTTCCACAAGAGAATGAAGAGAATGAAGTTCAAGCTGTGAATCCTAGTACTCAATCAAATATTCCTAAAACACCTACTAGGGGTCCTACCATTCAAAATACTACTACTCTAGCAAGTAATAATAGTGGTGAGTCTTCTAATCCAACACTTGCATCACTAAGATGAAGGTCTATAAATACTTGAAAGAAGACACGAAGTCTTAGGGACATATATGACAAATTACAAGAGGCTGAAAATGATGATTTATGCACTAATTTTGCTTTCTTAACACAAGCTAATCCAATTTGTTTTGAAGAAGCTATTAAAGATGACAAATGGATTTCAGCCATGGATGAAGAAATTTGGTCAATAGAAAAGAATGAAACTTGGGATTTAGTTGAGCTTCCTAAAGGAAAGGACGTAATTGGAGTTAAGTGGGTATACAAGACAAAGTATAATGCTGATGGAAAAGTTGAAAAGCACAAAGAAAGACTAGTAGCTAAAGGCTTCACACAACAATCGGGCATAGACTACAATAAGACATTTACACCCGTGCCAAGATTGGATACCATTAGAATGGTCTTATCAATAGCAGTTGAAAATAATTGGAAGGTCTATCAAATGGACATAAAATCAACATTCTTGAATGACATTTTAGGGGAAGAAGTGTATATAAAACAGCCACCTAGATATGAAGTCTTGGGAGAAGAACATAAGGTATACAAACTGAGAAAGGCACTATATGGCTTGAAGCAAGCTCCTAGAACATGGTACAGCGGGATAGATTCTTATTTTGTAAATAATGGTTTTAGTAAGTGTGGCTATGAACCAACTTTGTATGTCAAAGTGAGCAATGAAGGAGAAATATTGATAGTTTTCTTATATGTAGATGATTTGATATTCACCGGTAATATGTCAATCAATAAATTCAAGGCAGCCATGAAAAATGAATTTGACATGACTGATTTGGGGCTAAAGAGATATTTTTTTGGGATAGAAGTAAGGAAAAATGAGGAAGGCATCTTTATATGTCAAAGTATGCTATTGATTTACTGAAAAGATTTAAAATGAAAAATGTGAATTCAGGCCCTACACCAGTTGCATTGGGTGTGAAACTTAGCAAAGATGATGGAAGTCCTAATGTAGATGCAACTTTATTCAAAAGCTTAGCTGGCAGCCTTCTATACTCGATAGCTACAAGACCAAACATAATGCATGGAGTTAGCCTTATCTCTAGATTCATGGACAAACCAAAAGAAACTCATTGGAAAGATGGAAAGAGAATTTTGCGGTATATAGCTGGAACAAAGGATTTTGGGATATTTTATGCACCTTCAGATGATTACAAGCTGATTGGTTATACAGATAGTGACTGGGCAGGTAGTTTGGATGATAAGAAAAGTACATCAAGCTATATCTTTCACCTAGGATCTGGAGCTATCTCTTGGGCATCAAAGAAACAACCAATTATGACACTATCATCAGTTGAAGTGGAATATGTTGCAGCAACATCAGCAGCATGCCAAACAATGTGGATTTGAAAAATACTTTCAGATTTGAAGCATCCACAAGAAGAACCTACAAAAATTTATTGTGATAATAATTCTGCAATTTATTTATCTAAAAATCATGTATTTCATAAATGTACTAAGCATATTGATATAAGATATCACTATATTTGAGAATTGATGAAGAATGGTGACATTCATCTTGAGTTTTGTAGGTCCAAAGAACAACTCACAGATATATTCACAAAGCCACTTACAAAGAATGTTTTTGAGCATCTCTGAGAAGGTATTGGTATAGTAGACATACATGGCAGTGAAGATTAAGGGGGAGTGTTGGCGTATGTGGAGTGACGTGGACCTCCAGCTATTTTCTATTTAATCTCCCTTGCCTTTTATTACCTACTTCAACTACTGCATTTACTTGTCTTGTTCTATCTTCTTCCATCCTTTCTTCCAATGCATCTAGATGTTCTTTATAGATTATTCCAGAAGTTTCATCTTGGTTGGCAAATGTTTTTGTTTTGAAAAAGAAGAAAATACTCTCAGTTCTTAGAATGAAATATATACTCTATTTTGAATAGGAGAATGCTCTATTTTGGATGAATGAGAGCACTGGCAGCTCTAATAGAAAACTCTTAATGTAACCAGATTTATATTGCAAAATCTATATAGTTATTCTCTTTTCCTTTTCTGTTCTATGTTTATTGTTGTGTCTATTCTTGTCCCTACCTCCTACACTTTTTGTAATGGAAGGTACACTTTTTTTTGGGTTTATTGATACCAATAACAAGTTTTTTAGCAAAACACTAGGGAAGGGAGATGTTTGTGTGTTTCCAAAGGGGCTGGTGCATTTCCAGCATAATGTGGGGAAAGAAAATGTAGTGGTCATCGCTAGATTGAGCAGCCAGCTTCTTGGAGTTCAGGTAACTGCCAATTCTCTCTTTGCAGTGAAGCCCCCTATTCCAGATTCCATATTGGGCAAGGCTTTCCAGATAAACAAACAGATTGTAGATTTCATCAAGGCTAAATTTTCATAGAATTAAGTTTGTGGGGTGTATTAACAAAAATAAAGAAGAGACCGTGAGGGAAAGACACCTGTAGCCAACCTTGGTTGGTTTTGTCTATGTATGATGCTTGTTTTAGGGTATTGACTTTAGTCATTTTTATAATA
Organism: Chamaecyparis obtusa; assembly: GCA_027943335.1. Classification (NCBI taxonomy): domain Eukaryota; kingdom Viridiplantae; phylum Streptophyta; class Pinopsida; order Cupressales; family Cupressaceae; genus Chamaecyparis; species Chamaecyparis obtusa. Next base: position 287,698 of record BSBK01000830.1, on the reverse strand, counting down.
TTCAATGATATATAACAGTTTTACAGGTTTTACTTGACCAGTATTCTTGAAATTATGGATGCGAATCAACCTTTCAATTATTTTGAATTAAGTTGTTGGTTCGATCATACTTCAGTTTCATTTTTTGATCTTGATTTTGATCGATGTTCTATTATTGTTAATGAAGAGAAAACTAAATGGATATTAAGAACATATAAAAGAAGTATTAATGTAATTCGTTATTCTTACTATTACGATTTATGTTTCACTTGGCTATTATTGGTAAATGTCTATATTGGATGAGAGGTCTTCCATTTGTAACCTTATGGACATATATGTTTAAGATTCTAAATAAATAATTAAATAAATGAGATGAATTTGAATGATTTATATTAATCAAATAAATAAAAATAATAAATAAGTAAATAATAAGATAAATTAGTTAATACTAGAAATAATACACATGAAATTCAATATTCAACTAATTGTGGAGTCAAATAAATAACACTTAAATATATTTGCAGACGAAAAAAGTGGGGCTTAAAATTTTTCACACTTGCTCACCAAGCATCTATAATTTTAGTGTTGGTACAAGTGCATATATACACATGATGTCCATCTTTGTAATCTCCATCTAAAGAGTAGGTTGAAGTGATATGTTGGTACAAGTGCATATATACACATGGTGTCCATCTTTGTAATCTCCATCTAAAGAGTAGGTTGAAGTGATAATTCATGGTACTAATTTAATAATTGTTGGATGTAGCTTCTAAAAGATGAATCTATGAAGGAATCGTGGTGTTTATGAATAGCTTCAAGTATGTAGAACCATGAGGACCATGCATTTTCCTTGATGAAATATTATTTAAATAGACTTTAAGAATCTAAATGAAACATTTGAAGATAACAAGAAAACATGCAATGAACCTCACATGAAATGTGTTGATCCGATTAATTAAAACTACATCTAGTTTCCTTTTATTCTTTTTAGCAGGTAAACCTCTAGACTTGCTTCAGGAGTTCTTTGATTATCTACCATATAATTCCAAACATATGAGTACATTTAAATGTGTAATAAGAATAAAAAATCAACACAATAAGTGTAATAGGTAAATTTACAACAACTAATAGAAATGGTATAGTGGATTTATTTTGGGAATAAAATCTAAAAATTCATTGTTCATAGTGACAAGTACAAAAGTGAACCATGTTATTTTTAACCTACAAATTTGATAAAAGGTGATGAATCATGAATAATAGAATTAAAATAATTTTTAATTTGTAAAAAATAGTGGGATCAAAATATGTAAATATTATTTATATTTTTAGTTATGAGAACTACTTAGAATTTGTCATAATCATATTTTTTTTATAAAATTCCTAAGAATATATGAAAAAGATATAAGAAAAATAGTATTATATAGATGTATCGATATAAGCATGACATATAAACACCATATAAGATGTATGAGTTACTGTGTAACAATCATGGGCCAAAACAATTAACCATTTATATTCTTAAGTTTTAAAATAAGAAAAAGTTGTACTTGTAACATAAAGTGCTTATGCTACTATCTAAGATTGTAGCTCATGAAATCTAAAAATTCCTTCATGTAGCTTCTTTCTTCCTCTAACTATTGCAACATCTATGGGAATATGAGAATAATAGGGCTACAGATTTGGCCTCATATTGCCAATCTTCTACTACTGGTGGGCATTTGTTCAAGGATTCACTTTTCCTGGTTGTGAATCATGTAGATCCTTCTTCATTTGGTGCTCAACAAGCTAACCCTATCTATAGATTGTGATTCAAATAGGATTGTGGATCTAATCAAATTCAAATTGCATAGAGAAAAGATAATATGGCTACTACCACTTAACTAGGGAAATCTTACAAGGGTTTTGGTGCACCTGAGTTGCACCACTAAACAATACTAGTTAGTAGATATATTTTTATTATCAAGGTTCATTTTTATGGTTTATCTTAAGATTGAAGTTTTTTCACAAACAAAACACACTTTAATTTATATCTTGAGAAGAAAAAGTGTGGGTACTGAAAAATTTCCCTTGGTTCCTATATGGTGACTTTCTCTACATGAAACTGAGGTATCATTCCTTTGACCAGTGGATTGATACATTTTCCTCTATCTTTTTTTGTGTATGGTTACCTTGCATTCCCTTCTAATTTTAAGAATTATATTTTTTACAAGCTATTGGGAATAAGAAGAGAAGATATCTGAGAAAACATTGAAGACTCCAACATGATACATAAAAATGTATCATTTATAACATCATATAATAGGAGACAAAGATAAAGGTGTAATAAAATAGAGAAAAGTTTGGGTATGACCCTTTAGTGAAATGGTGGGGCTTCTTGCCTATAGAACCAACAACCAAGGTTCAAATCTCTATGGGGTCTCTCTCTACTGTGTCAACAATTGAGAGCCCTTACCTTGACCCTTGGTGAATGAGTGGGGCTTCTTACCTATAGAGCTTACAACAAAGGCTCAAATATTTTTAAAAATAATATAAAAGAACGAAATGGCTCTGCTCTGCCAAGCAAATTCATGCATTTGCATAGTATAATCTCTTGATTCTCAAATTTGCTTCTTTGTGAAAACTAAGTATGTGGTTGGCTATCTTCATAGTTGCAAATAGACTATCTACGATAAGTCATCACAACATTCTCCCCCTAGGGATATCTCTAGGGCTTCACTACAGGAAATGCTTAAGGTCTCGCATGAATCTCAATAGATCCCAACATATAGACAAAATGCTAGAAGGGAGAAATATGCAGGTAATCACCATTCACAAGCTCAAATGTTGCAGAAGCCCTCATCCTCTATCACCTTAAGAAATAGCTTTGAATATCTCTGGTTAGAGAAAATTTTGTCATACTCACCCACTCATAAGAGAAATCCAGTAGGTCTTCTCTCATCTAAAGCACAGGTTTTGAAAAATAATAATTTCTACTCACCTCCCCATCATTGCCTTGATATGTGTCAAGATAGAAAAAAAACCTACCTTGCAGTCCTTTTTTTTAGGGAGACTTATCTTTGATGTTAGCTCGAGGAGATTGCTAGTTGGTAAGATTCTGGAAAATTCCCGAGAAGGTACTCAATCTATGCCACCAGTGAAAGGTAATATTTATTCCCCTCCTCACAAAAGATCTGCACTAGTTGGGCATCCATCTTTGATGGGCAAGGTCAACTATTCACATACTAATGGTTTATCAAACTAAGCTAGCCCTAATTCGGGAACCCTAGATTTAGAAATAAAAGATGGATCTATAGAAAATATATAGAATATGTGTGCAGGTTACGAAATAATTTGTAGGAGGAATGGCTTTGGAGTATCTACAAGCGAAGTAGAAAATTGGTTGAAATCAAAATGGCATAAAGAGGTAATGGTTTCAATCCTCCCTAAAAATTTTATTTATCTTGACTTCAGTAACAAAGCCCTTAAAAGTAAAATATTATTAGACGACTGCCCTAAATTTAGAAACAAAACGTTTACTACATTATATTGGATTCCCTTTTTTAACCCAGAATTGCTTAAGGACTTTATGGTAGATAAATCCATTCTCCTCAAAAACCTACCCCTGGAACTTTCTTCTGAGGAAACCCTTAGAAAAATAGGAAATTGCATTGGATCATATGTCAGAACTATAGAATCATAACAAAATTTTGTAGAAAAAATTATTGTTGTTAACATGAATCTTAATGTGAAAGAAATCTCCCCTATAAAAATATTTTGTAAAACTGCCTCATTTATAATCAAACCGCCATTTATAGATTACACTATAGAAGCAGAAGAAGAGGAGGAGCTTTCAAGTAACTCTAGTTCTTAGGCCCATATCCTCAAATTAAACTCTCCTAACATCCTTAATGTCAATAACCTCAATAGTAAGTTGAAAGAACCCTATATATCGGTCCCTAATTCTTGTAAATCTAAAGAAATGTTTCCTTTTTTAAAAACAAAGGAGGCTTTGCAATTCATCATAATTATCTGGCTGAAGGGACTGTTCCCTAGGGTCCTAATTCGACATGCCTCAATGATTATGTAAAGACAAATGCTCTTAGCTTTGGCAATAATGATATATGTCCTTCCCCCATCCTTTCCAATAGCCCTGATTGCAACTTTGATACAGATCAAATTCATGCTTTTAATAATGATTTATGCCCAATATAGGCCAGTACCCCCATGTCCCCTTATGCAAGAGTCCAGGCTATTGAAAACAAGATGGTCCTGGTTGGTGGGATGATGGAAGATCTTAGAGAAGTACAACTTGAGATTAGTGAGGAACTATCTCAATAGCATAATGAGGAGTCTTTTAAGAACAAGGATATTGAGGTTAAAACTATGGACAAACACGAGGATTTAGTACCTTCTTTCTCAGTTCCAATAGAATTAGAAACAATTAGAAAAGAACTACAAACTATTAACAATCATGAAACACTTCTAGAGGAATATGGAAAAGATATTATAGACCATGAAGAAAGGATCATTAATGTAATTTTGATTAAGGATGTTATAGTTTTGAATGGGTAGATAGAAATTGATTCCATGAACAATGAATTCATAGAAGACGCTAAGGATATTAGCAATTGTCTAGATGGTATAACTAATATTGATAGACAACTAGGTATAGCCACCACTATTGATGGATTGTCTAGTCTTGTAACTCTTAAGACTAAGAAAAAGTGTGGTAGGAAATCTATTAATGAATTAAGAGCTATAGCTAGAAATGTTGATAATCAATCTAAATTATCTGATATGATGAATGTTGGGAAGGGGAAGGTCCTTCCCAAAGTCCAATGAAATTAAAAACCTAGAATGTTAGGGGCCTTAATGACCCTAACAAACATAGATTAATTAAAAGATATCTTAATGTATTTGAATCTGAAATTATAATTGTTGAGCTTCATGTGTACACTGATGCAGATTGGGCAGGATGTGTTGATGACATAAAGAGTACTTTAGGTGGAGCAGTGTTTCTTGGTGATAGACTTGTCACTTGGACAAGAAAGAACCAAAATTGTATTTCTCAATCAATAGCAGAAGCGGAGTATGTTGTAGTAGCCTTGAATTGTTCTAAAATTGTTTGGATCAAGCAGATGATAAAGGATTTTGGAATTTAGATTGATTATCATATTTTTATTCATTGTGATAACACTAGCACCATCAATATGTCTAAGAAACCTATGATGCATGCAAAGACAAAACACATTGAGATCAAGTATCACTTCCTAAGAGAGAAAGTGGCAGAGAAAGAAGTCAAGTTGGACTATGTGAGTACTAAAGATTAGTTGGTAGACATATTCAAAAAGCCCTTACCTAAGGATACTTTTGAGTATCTCAGGGAGAAGTTGGGAGTAATTCGCTTCCCTGATTCTACTTAGAAGAAATGAGGAAAGGTATCAGTCCTTAGGGACTGATGGAAGGTTGACTACTCTACCTCAGGAGTAGTACCGGTGCCTAAAATGAATGACACCCTTTTCCATTGATGTCAAAGGGGGAGTAATATATAGAGTCATGAAAAATAGAAGTAAAAAGAGGAGTAATATACTAAGGGGGAGTAGTATTCAGTTATGACAGCAATACAGTTGAGGAAATGGAGTATATTAGAAAATATTGCAGAAGATGGATAATTCATCTTTGGGGGAGTTTTGATGAGGAAATGGAGAATGTTATAAAAGAAATGTTCATTTGGGTTGGTGGTGGTTTTTCATTCCACATGTTTCCATCAATGCCAAAGGGGGAGATTGTTGGAGATTTTCCAACAGGCCAGTACTGACTATATGTTTGTCATTGATGACAACATATGGAAAGTAGCATGCATGGAAGTCTTATGTAGTAAGCTTTTAGTATATGAAGCATGTACATGATATCAGCATGATATCATTGGTGTATAGGTTAACTGTTAGTACAGACAGTTATATAGCAGCTTGTGTCAGCAGTGTTCCTGACAAAGTAACAAGCAGTGTTCTGTGCATGGTTGTTCGTAGAGTTATCATGAAGCCTTACGCACTTGGATATATGTTTAAGACATGTTAGTGATATTTTATTTATGGATGCATAGTCTTTTGATGAGTAGAGGTGTAGTTATCCAGTTGCTATTCACCAGCAACAGTTTCTTGTGTTTATTCAGAAGAGCCAATAGAGATTTTATTGGTTCTTGAGTTGTGCCTATCTTTAGGGTATGCACCCTTGGATTTAAGCTTAGAGAAGAGTTATTGGTGTTTAGTTAAGAGTGCATTAGTTGATTCATCTTATAGAGAAAGATCTAGTTGTTTTGGTAGAGTTGATAGTGTGTTGTGTGCGTCTACAATTATCTTCTTGGATAGGTCCCAGAATGTGTTACGTGCATAGTAGAGCCAAAAAAAAATTTATCAGAGTTTTTTATGGTTTCTCTAATGTGATTTCAAGGTGGTTCTAATAGGCCAACTTGATTATATTATTTAGAGGCAGTCATTTGTGATTGTTGGGGTGTGGTTTATAGTTTATTAAGCAGAGCAAAGCAGAGTGTACGAAGTGTTGAGCCATTAGAAGAAGGTATATGTGACCAAGTAAAGTACTTGTGCTATTCATTTGAACTAATCTAGATAGCAGGTCAAAGCACAGTTCACCAAGATCAAAATATAGTGTGTATCTGTTAAACAGAAGGTTGTAGCCTTCACCCCTTTGAGCAATGTGCTCTCGAATAGTGCATCCTCTCCCCTAACAAGGACAATTGTAAAAGAATCCTCATAGGATCCGACCCTTGACCAGGTCTACTGTACTAAATATATTGTAAAGAAACTCCTAACAAGGTTAAGGATCTTCTAACAAGGATTATTATACACTAGTACAGAATATTAGTGGGTATCAAGTCCCATCGGTGTTTTTACCTATTTGGGTTTCTTTGTAACTAAAATATTGGCATTGTGTTCATGTGTTCTTTCATTGTGTTTATGCTTTATGTTTAAGTATACTTAATTGGATAAAGAATTTAATCTTGTTGATAACTAATTCACCCCCTCCCCTCTCTCTCAGTTATCTCTTGGGACTATTCCTAACAATAATACTGGGTGACCCCATAATAGTGGTTACATTTTTTTAGACATGCTAATTTTTGCTGAAATAATAGATTTTTAATAAAATATGATTATTTAAGCCTTGAGAGGTTCCATTTGAAGGAATTAATTATAAATGGTTACCTCAAAGCCTCTTAGATAAAAAACATTGATATAACATCTATACTCATCATTCATACCTACAATGGAGTCTCATTTGCACCTATTAAAATGCTGACAAAAAATCACTTCGACTTTATCTTTTGATAGATCAAATCAATCCATTTGAAAAACTTATCTATGTAGTAAGGTACTACTGAGAAAACTCTTTCCAGTGATTATAATGTTAATATATATTAAGTTTATTATGACTTTGTATTTTTAGTTTTACTAAACATAGATATTTCACCACATGTCTACCTCTATGTTTGACGCTTCTGGAAAAATAGTAAATGAGAGAAAAAAAATTCTAAAAAATATCTATGCCCTAGGTATTGAAGTTCTCTTTCTATCCAAAAAAATAAAAATGAAATTGGACAAACACACAACAAGTTATAAGCTATGTAGTCAAGGTATGTAAAAATTACGGTTTAGTCAACTTCAAATGTTAATAAAATATGAAATAGTCAAGATAATGTCATCAAACCAATTTCATTCCCTCCATATGGATGTTAAAAAACTAAATTCTAAAGAATCACATTGATATCTATTTTAGAAAAAAAGTTATGCTCTATGAAAACAATGTAACTATTTGAAAATGACGTTTTCAGCAACATACCAGTTTTTGTGGGAGAACAAAAAAAATCAAATCAATTCAAAAATAAAAATAAAAAATATATTTAAAATCTAGACAGAAAATCCTAAAAGAATCTAATTTACTTCATCTTCTGATTCCAAACGGTTTAATGAGAATATGGATTCTAATCTAAAAGTTTTTTTCAAAATGTAGAGTTCAGTGTTCGTTCAGGCAAAAAAGTGTAACTCACTATTGTGGGTTCACCCTATTATAAGAAACTAAATTAAATAAGGATGAAAGCAAAAAGTTTAGTTTAAAATTAGGTATATTTAAAACAGAGATGGTATACTCTGAGGGAGCCTGTGGTGTGTTGGAGACCTTATGGGACCCTAGGAAGTAGTAGTTGAGATAATCTCAAAGCATAATAATAGGCTTCTCTTATCAGTCAAAAGCTTAAAAACTAATTTAAAATTTAAACTTATTAATATCCAAGGTCCAACTCCTAATCAAGAGAAGAGAGAATTATGGAAGGCTTTACAAAATTAGCTTTCAGACAATCACGATGACATACACATTCTAGGGGGGATTTTAATGCAATCCTAGAAAATAAAGAAAAATATGGAGGATCCCATTTTGTTTCTCAATCACAAAAAGACTTTAGCCAATGGTTCATTGATACTAACCTAATAGATATCAAAACTAACAATGACCTCTATTTACTTGGAATAATCGCAGGTCAACTTTTAGATATATAGCAGAAAGATTGGATAGATTTTTGATTAGTGGAGATATTGAAAAGTTTTATTTCAACACTTCTACAGAAATTCTTACTAATGCTAGGTCTGATCATTTTCCAATAAGAATTTCTATTACAAAAAATTTGAAACCACTTAGAATTCCTTTCAAATTTGAATTTATGTGGTTTCAAGATGAGAATTTTATGTAGCTTTTGGAACAATGGAAGAAGTAGATTAAAGTCTCTGGATCTAAAATGTTCTGTCTAATCTCTAAGCTTAAAATTATTAAGCATAATATTTTGGACTGGAACAAAGACAAATTCAACAATATCTTTGAAAAAAAAAAAAAAATCAAGTATGAAATAGAATGCTTAAACAAAGTACTCATATAGAAAGGTATCAATGAGTCCATTTATATCAAAGAAAAAGACCTTATGACTAAGCATGCGAAGATCCTACTAAAGGAAGATCTTTTGGAAACAAAAATCTAGAGAAACATGGTTAAGTGAAGGAGATAATAACACAAATGTTTTTCATAATAGTACTAATAATAGAAGAAATGTAAATAGAATATCCAAGATAAGAAAATCTAATGGAGACCTCATAGAAGACCCGATCCTCATCTCAAAATGATTTGTACAATTTTATCAAACTCTATTTAACAACCATGAATTTGCTAATTTAAATGCTCAAAATGAATTACTAACATCAATCACAAAGATTATAATAGAAGAAGATAATAAATGGATTAATAGAAAACTTTCTATCGAAGAAGTTAAAGATACCCCATTTCAACTCCATCCTGAGAAATCACCCAGGCCTGATGGTTTCTAGGTAGGTTTCTTTCAAAAGTGTTGGCATTTTTTAGGATATGACATCTGGAAAGCTATAGAGGCAACCGGAAACTCAAGCACACTGTTAACCAAAATTAGTAATACCTTTTTTACACTTATACATAAGAAGAATGAAAGTATAGAGCTAGGGGACTTTCGCCCCTTCTCTCTATGTAATACAATCTATAAAACCTTATCTAAATGCCTAGCCAATAGGCTTGAAACCTTTCTACCCATGATCATCTCTGAAGAGAAGACTAGTTTTATCCCCAAACGCTCAATCCTAGATGGGATTGTAATAGCCCAAGAAAGCTTGCATACAACACAATTCAACAAAGAATCTTGTATGGTTATTAAAGTTGATATTCAAAAAGTCTATGATAAAGTGGATTGGATATTTCTATGTAAATGCTTGGAAGCATTTGGTTTCTCCAAACAATGGATTAATTTGATTTACAATTACATCTCTACACCTAAAATATCTCTTCTTATTAATGGTACCCCTGAAAGTTTCTTTGAAATTACACATAGTATTAGACAAGGAGATCCCCTCTCCCCTTTCCTTTATGTTATCATGGCAAAAGCATTAGGTAGATCTATCACGAAGTCCCACTTAGAAGGTAAAATTTCTAGGGTCAAAGTAACTGATAATGTTCCTAATATAACACACTAGCAGTTTGCTGATGACACAATATTACCAAGAGAATGCAATAAATATGAAGCTAAAGCTTTCAAAGATATTCTAGCTATCTATATGAAAGCATCAAGTCAGAGAGTGAATCCTAGTAAATGAGAAGTCCTTTTTGTCAATACTCCCTCAGAAAAACCGAGACAGATCTACAATATCTTAGGTTACAAAGTAGGAAATTTCCCTTGTAAATATTTAGGGATCCCCCTAGACAAGGGAATGCATAGTTCCAAGTTATGGAAACAAGTTATATCTGAGGTTCAAAACAAAACAAAAAACTGGAAAGGCAAGTGGCTCACTAAAGTAGAAAGGGCTACTATGATTAAATCTGTATTAAAAACCATACCAACTTATCAAATGTCTATACTTCCTCTTTCGGTTAACATCAAAAAAAGTTTAGACAAACATCTTAGGGATTTTTATTGGCAAGGTTCGGTAGAGGATAAGAAGCTAGCACTAATTAGATGGGAAAATATATGTAAGCCAACCTCCCTAGGAGGCTTAGGTGTCAAAAATATTCAATGGTAGAATAAAGCCTTAGGATCCAAAATAGTTTGGAGACTAACTCAAGAACCTAATATAAAATGGGCCTCAATTAATTTGAATAAATATATTTCTAATGCGGATCCTATAAATATCTTTAGATCTTGCAACCATTTTAAAGGCTCTCGTACTTGGAATTTTATAATAGAGTCTAGAGAAATTATCAATAAAAGTCTTATGTGGGATATAGGGAAAGGTGATAAGGCCCTCTTTTGGGAAGATTCTTGGGGAGGGTACATCCCTCTGGTTAAGCTAGGCTTCTCACATGATATAATAAAAATCTACAAAGCTCATTGAGGTAGCCTAGTAAAGGATTATATCTCTCTTGACGATGATTCAACATGGAAAGCAATGGATAGTATTATGGTTGACCATGTTGAAAAATAAAAACTTAAAGATACCCTCATAGATAGAATAATCTCACACAAAAATAGGGAGGATAAACTTATTTGGACTGGTTCAAATGATGGGACTATAAAGTTAAAAATGGTTATCAATCAATTATAAAGGAACAAAATATGGAAACCTTAGATATCCCCTTGAACCTCTATTAGAACATATTATGCCTCCCTAAGGTAGGAATGTTTCTTTGGGTGGCTATGCAAAAGAAAATTTTAACTGCAAATAGATTTAGGAAGCTAGGTTTTGAAGGACCCTCAAGGTGTCTGCTATGTGAAAACCAAGAAGAAAGTGTAAACCATCTATTCTTAAACTGTTCGCTTGCCCAAGAGTGTTGGAGCTGGTTAAGTAGGTGCTTAGATTGGAGCTCAACCATGCCCTCAGATATAGTGGACTTTCTCAAAGCTTGGCCCACACTAAATAAAGGTAGCTTATATAAGGATATATGGACAATTTATACTTCTATCTTAATTTGGGAATTATGGAAAGAATGGAATAGGAGAATCTTCACCAATAAAAAACTAGAGTGGAGATCGCTAACTTACAAGATAGAAATTTCAATAATTGAATTTATTAATAACAGACTTTGAAACCTTATTAGTCTAGAAAACTCTTTTACTTTATGGGATAATAATATTAGGAAACATTGGCCCCAATTGGTTATTCCACCATTATATGGTAAAGGAGGTAGAAAAACTAAGAATGATAGAATCACATGCAAGTGGACACCTCCTAAAATAGGGTGGTTTAAATTAAATTTTGATGGGGCTGTTATCCTAATTTTCCTGTGCATACAAATTTGGCTGATATCTATCCCAAGATCTCTATTTTTTATTCCACTAAACATCCCTGAAATTTTCATGAAATTGTGCCTTGTCTTCTGCCCTCTGCAATTTGCTTTATCCCTTGGTCTATAGTCAAAAAATTCATAAAATTAGCCGTTATAAGGAATAAACCCTAGAAAACCCTTTGGCCTGTTATATTTTTTATTAATTTATCAGCCACTTAAGTTCCATCAATTTCCACGTGCATTTTTAAATCCTTCAATCGCCAAATCTCCAATCCCCGGCGGTCAAAGCTCTAACATATAGTGATCCTGCAGGCAGTTACCTTTTGACTTGGCAGTCTCTACTTACTGGCTATAATCAAGATTCTTCATCTGATGTTTGTCACATGATCTCATGGCCTCAGTAAATTCCATGAGATCTTGAGATGACCGTCGATCTTCCTATTTGCAGAGTGCAGTTGTCAATGGCTCCGGCCATGTTGTTCAAGCTATACACCTTTGATTGGTCAAAGACTTGGGATTTAGTGCCATGTTAGTGTAGGCCTAGTGGTTGTTAGTCGACGATGATCTAATGGCTAGCGCATGATCTGAAGGAGCTTTTTTGACAAATGAGATTATGTGCCCGCTATTGATCTTACTTTATCTCTGGGATTTGTCAGGTGGGTCCTCAGTTTCTGACATGCTCATTCGTTATTGGTTGGCCAGATGATAGCTTGGATCTATCAGTGGGACCATGTCAAAAGGTCTATAGATGTGTCAGAAAGGAAAAGATCTATGGTGGTCGTATGATCTCATAGAATCTTCTGACCCTATGAGATCATGTGAGAACCATCTGATGAGAATCTCTAGGTTGTGGGTCGGATGTGCAACTTGGCACTGATGTGCTCACATATGATTGGCTATTGTGTGATTTTCAAGATTTGTCAGAGGGTCTGATGTGTCATGGTGTCCCAGTTCTAAAGGAATCAGTGGCTGGTGCATGATCTGAAGGAATATTTGAAGGGTTTGAGATCATGCACCCACTGTTGGATGAGAATCTTGTCTTTAGTGGGTCTGATTTCAGAGAAGTGCTGAGGTGTATGCCTACAAAGTGGTCAAGGGTGAATAAAAGGTTGAAAAATGGCAAAAATGGGCCTAGGGTTAGTAAGACTTTTCATGATTCAGTGACTAAAGGTTATCTTCTTGTTCGCTAGAGTTAACTAAGGTTAGCTAAAGTATTAATGATTCTGTGATTGAAAGAAAATTGGAACCCAAGGTAAATGCTGAGTTAGTTTTGCAGTCAAGTGCGGAGCCTGGGTAAAAAGAAGAATCTAACAGCTACATTTAAAAGTTGGATTAAAGTTTGAATATCAATCATCGATAGAAAATTTTAGCGCCACCTGTCACCATTTTATCAATTTTTTAAATTCAAATATCTAAAAATATAAGATTTCAATAGTTATGGAAAGCCCGAGTTGCAGGTAGGTAGATGGATCATGGCGGCTAGACTTTTATGGGTGTAAACATGAAATGGACATGCAAACATAGATATCTGATTGGCTAGGATATTTTCATGTGCATTTATGGCCAAATTTGACAGAATTATGGTTTGATTATTATATGAAATTCCAAGTAACCCTAATTTAGATTTTTTTCTCCTTCCTGTGTGCATTAGAGGAGATGTATATAATGTTTTTTGAGAGCTTTAGACCTCAGAGTTGACATTTTGTAAAAAAAAAGAAAAGTCTCTTTTCTTAGAAGGCTATTTGAGACATTTTTCTATCCTCTGGTTTTCTACATTCTGTAACCTCCCATTGATAATTCAGATATTGAAGGTGTTTTTTGACATTCCTCATGTCCCTATGCCTTCTTGTGTGACTTATTTCTTAATGAATTCAATATTTACATGCTTCTCAGTGATATCTTAGGATTCTTGATCCCTCTTTATTTCTGTAATTTTGTGTATCATTGTGGATGATTTGATGTTTATGTTTTTGAGGGTATACTTCAACCCCTTAACTATCTTGTCTCATTCCTATATCAAGTTGCAGAGGTGAATGTTTATTTGCAGATCATAGATTGTTGTCCAACTCCAAAGAGTGTTATTGTTTGTGAAATAATCTCTTTCTTTCCCTGAATACCCTCTTTATTTGCAAACCCTTCTATGAAATATTTATGCAAGCCTATTCAGTAAGTTGTGATCTCCTAGACCTAAGTTTGTGCATTGAATCCATCTTTTATACTGTAATTCATAACTTCATTTCAGTGTATCACCTAGTCGGTAGTTTTCTTTCAAGCATTTTTACTTTCAAGCATTCCTTCTATCCCTTTCCCTCAAGAGTTTTACTTTCATGTCTAGAAGCAAATTAAGGTGATTATCCAAGAGGAACCAGCCTAGAACCTAGAGGTCTCATCTTAGTTAGCATAGGTCCCACACTTGGAGATGATTCCCATGTTATACTAGGTTATCAAGACTATGAGAGCTTGAAACAAGGGTGAAAACTTAGTGTATAACAATTCTAGCACACCCGGTGGGACCACAAAGATCAGACTAGAGTTCAAAGGTGCTCATATTGGTTCATTTGGAAAAGGATTAAGGAAGTTTAATACACAAGGACTATTAGTTTAGACTCAAGCTCAAGGATACCCCACCTTGGTGCTAGTGTATAGTAATTCTAGCACACCCGGTGGGACTCCAAAAGAGATTCTTGTTTGAAGATTATGTTATCTCTGATATACAGATTGCATAATAGAAACTCTTAGGAGTGTTCTATCAAGTATATCTGGTGACTCCACTGATTTCAAAGATCCAGGCCAAGCTTGTTTAAGATTTATGAGAAAGATTGAGACTAGGAGCTCAAAGCCTATTGCATTTTTAGAGTTACCCTCAAAATGAAGTTACAAAGGCAGGCCAACTCAAAGAACATCCCCTGCAAGGAGAGTTCAATGAACACCATCAAATACCTTAGAAAGGAGACCTTTTCCCTTTCATTTCAGAAGAAGAGGTAGATCTCTAACCAAAGATCTAGAAGAAGATTCAAGTCCAGCATCAAATACAACCCATATAGTTGTCAATCTTTAGATTCCAACTCCTGTAATGGCTAGGTAGTTTGATTTTGCACCTTTCAACCAGGGAAGTCCATTGACTTTTGCTGTACATCATGATGTGCCCTTGGTGGCACTAAAGAGCTTGCCTAATTTTATAGGTTGGGCAGACAACTACTTTTGAACACATACGAGATGTTACCACCATCTGCAGCATACACAACATAACTCAAGAGGATGTGACCACAAAATTATTAACAGCCTCTCTAAAAGGTAAAGCTGTTGAATGGTTTAGAACTCTAACTGTTGGTTCTATTACTTCATGGGATGAATTAGGAGATGCATTAAGTAAGCACTTTGAGGATAAATCAGATAACTTGTCTCTGGTAGATTAGTTGACAACTATTAAGAGAGACCCCCAAGAGAAAATGACATAGTTGTCAACTAATCTACCAGAAGGAGAAAATGACATAGTTGACATAGTTCTAGTGGTGGTGCTATGCTAGTGTCCCCAAAAGGAGAAAGGTATTATACTGCCTTTAGATTCAATTTCTCCTGCACTAGCAACACTATAGAATATGAAAGTCTAGTCAATGGACTGGAGTGGGCTAAAAAAAGAGGGCTCAAAGCCTTAAAAGTTTATGGTGATAGTGAGTTAGTTGTTAGCCAAGTGAGAGGGATAAGTGGAACCAAGAATGACACTTTGAAGGCATACAAACATAGGGTTTGGGATGCAATTGAAGATTTTTGTGCATTCAATATTATTGCTATCCCTAGGAAACTAAACCAAAATGCAGATAGGTTAGCTGCTGTTGGATCTTAGTATGATATTCCAAATAGCATTTCAAAAGAGGTAGACCAATAGCATATCAAAGTGATTTTTAGACCCTCTATTCTTGATAATGATGTCAATTGGCAAGTGTTTGACAATGATGAACAAATTCTGCAGTTCTTGTTTGAAGAAGATGTCTTTTCAAAGAATAATCAAGATAGGCTATCACAAAACTATGGTGATCAAGTGATACAACTTAAATCTAATAAGATGCCTAGAGGTCTTGTTACCCTAGAGACTGTCTTCAACAAGGATGATGAAGTTAAGAGAAGCAAAGCTAGCCTATTAGTTCAACAAGAACATTATGTTGAACCAGAGTTGGAACTTGGTAAGAGCTTACAATTTGGAAAAGTGAACGCTGAATTGGAAAAGCAAGCTTATACCCAATTATTCAAAGAATTCAGTGATGTTTTTGCATGGAAATATGAAGACCTTAAAGGTTTTGATCCTACTCTTGCTCAGCACACTATTGAATTAGAACCAAATGCCAAACCAGTGAGGTAGAAGAAAAGGCCTGTTAATCCCAAACTTGAGCCACTTATGCATAAAGAAGTACTCAAACTAATAGAAAGTGGTATCATCTACCCCATTAAGCATACTATTTGGGTTTCTAACCTTGTTCTTGTCAGGAAGAAGAATGGGGAATTGAGGTTATGTCTTGACTTTAGGGATCTTACAAGGGCCTCTCTAAAAGACCACCATCCATTACCCTCTATGGAGCAAATATTACAATGTGTCTCTAGATCTGAGAGATTTTCATTATTGGATGGCTATGCAGGCTACAATCAGATCTTAGTGAATGAAGAGGATCAATACAAGACTGCATTTACAACCAAGTGGGGAACCATGGCTTATCAAAAGATGCCCTTTGGTTCATCAAATGCAGGTGCTACATTTCAAAAGGAAATGGATATGGCCTTTAAAAGCCTCATGTACAATTTTGTATTGGTCTACTTGGATGACATAATTGTCTATTCAAAGCATGCAACATACCATATCAAACATTTGAGGAAGATTTTTGAAAGGTGCAGAGAATTTGGGATATCTCTTAATCCCAAGAAATGTGTGTTTGTAGTTCATGAAAGAAAATTGTTGGGATATGTAGTATCCAAAGAAGGAATCACAATAGATCCTAAGAGAATTGTTGCTATCCTAGAGCTACCATTGCCACATCATAAGAAAGGTCTCCAATCTTTCATAGGAAAGATTAACTTTGTTACGAGGTTCTTGCCTAACATTGCAGATTTACTAAAGCCTTTGACAACCATGTTAAAGAAGAGTCCAGCTTTTAGTTGGACTAAGGAAGGAAAAGCCAATTTTCAAGCTATCAAAGAGGCCTTAACAGAAGCCCCTGCTCTCCTAAACCCAAATTTTAGTAAGGATTTTATCCTTTATGCTTATGGAGGTCATGATGCTATATCTGCAATGCTGACTCAAGAAAATTCAGATGGATTGGAGTAGCCTATTGCTTTCTTTAGAAAAAGTTTAGAAGAGTATGAATAGAGATACTCTTTTTTAGAGAAACATGTACTTGCTATGGTAAAGAGCCTTAAAAAGTTTAGATATTTTTTGACCCATAGCAAAGTACACTTGAAGGTTACTCATCCAAGTGTCAAAGAGTTTTTTCTTTCCAAGGACCTGAATGAGAAAAGAGCTATTTGGATCACCAAGGTGATGGAATATGACATAGATATTCAAACTACCAAGTTGGTTAGAGGAAGAGGTTTTTGTGAGCATTTGGCAGGGGATGAGAGTTCAAAGAAATCAAAAATAATAGATGCATCTCTGGTGGTGTAGTCTACAGAAGAAAAAGCCAAGGCAACAAGCTGGTTGCCTAATATGATCAATTACTTGAAGACATGACAATGTCCTGTAGGCCTAGATTCAATGAAAAGAAGGTATTATAGGTTACAATCTATTCCTTTTGTGTTGAATAATGAAGTTCTTTTTAGAAAAGATCATAGTGGTGTCCTTTTGAGATGCATAGATTTAGAAAAGATAGCTGATGTCCTATTTGAGTTTCATGATGGACCTTCTAGAGGTCACTTTTCTCCTAGGACTACTACTTTTAAGATCATGAGGGTCGGGTACTATTGGCCATCTATCTTTAAGGATAGTCATGAGCATGTGAGAAAATGCATCAAGTGTGCCATGTTTGCAGGAAAAGAAAGGCTTGCAGCCTTGCCCCTACAACCAGTTAGAACAGAGCAACCTTTCATGAAGTGGGGTATAGACTTCATTGGCATGATCAATCCTCCATCTAGTGTAGGCCATAAGTGGATAATCATAGCAACTGATTACTTCACCAGATGGACATAAGAAATTGCATTAAAAGAGGCCAATGAGAGTGTTGTCCTAGGTTTTTATGATGATATAGTTCATAGATTTGGCACTCCTGATTCCATAATATCAGATAATGTGCTGGCATTCATAGGCCTCAAAGCCTTAGAGTGGGCAATCAAGGGTGGCATTTATCTAAATACTAGTTCAAATTATTACCCTTAGGGCAATGGCTTGGTAGAATCAACAAATAAGAATTTGATTAAGATAATCAAGAAGACTCTGCAAGACAACCAGAGGGATTGGCATACTAAGCTCAGGTCTACATTATGGTTAGACAGAATCACTCCAAAGAAGATTATTGGTAATTCTCCTTACATGCTAGTATATGGTAGGGAGGATAAGTTATCCATTTCAACTGAGTTACCAGCCTTGGACTTAGCCACTCAATATGCCCTATTTAAAAAAAGAGACCCCTTGCAAATCAGGTATGCTCAATTGATGGAGTTAGAGGAACTCAAAAGAAAGTCAATGCAAGATATGGAATTTCATCAAATTCAAACAAAGAAGAGTTTTGATAAAAGAGCCAGGGTCAGAAATTTCAAGGTTGGGGATGTAGTCCTCAAGTGGCATGAATTCAGATCCAGGCCTGGCAGACATACAAAGTTTGATTCATTCTGGAGTGGACCATTTGTTATCATAGAATGTAAGGGATCCAATGCTTTCTAGCTATCAAATCTTGAAGGAGTTGCCTTGCCAATACCAGTTAATGGTTTCTACCTAAAGCCTTGTTTTGAGGTTAATCCCTCTCTATAAATTTTGTAAAAAATGCTTTCCTGCTTTCTTTCCCTATTTTCTAGGTTAGTTCCCCACTTTTCAAGAAGTGCCTATGCACAAGTTCATCCTTCTGGTTCTAGTTTTGTGCCTCTATCAAGTTTTGTGCTCAAATGATGACCCCATGCCCAATGGATTTCTTTAAGGTCACTAGTTTTCCATGTCTAGCTGGCTGATATCCAGCAAAAATTGCCAAAATGTTACCCTAATTTTCCTATGCATACAAATTTGGCTGATATCTGTCCCAAGATCTCTATTTTTTATTTCACTAAACATCACTAAAATTTTCATGAAATTATGCCTTGTCTTTTGGCCTCTACAATTTGTTTTATCCCTTGGTCTGTAGTCAAAAAATTCATAAAACTAGCCGTTATAAGCAATAAACCCTAGAAAACCCTTTGGCCTATTATATTTCTTTATTACTTTATCGGCGACTTAAGTTCCATCAATTTCCACATGCATTTTTAAATCCTTCAGTCACCATATCTTTGATTCCCGGCGATCAAAGTTCTAACATCTAGCGATCTTGCGAGAGGTTACCTTTTGAGTTGGCGGTCTCTGCTTAGCGGCTATAATCAAGATTCTTCATCTGATGATTGTTGCATGATCTCATGGCCTTAGTAGATTCCATGAGATCTTGTGATGATCGTCAATTTTCCTATCTATAGAGTGCGGTTATCAATGGGTCTGGCCACATTGTCTGAGCTATACACCCTTGATTGGTCAAAGACTTCGGATTCAGTGTGGGACTGGTGGTTGTCAGTCGATGATGATCTAATGGTTGGTGCATGATCTGAAGGAGCTTTTCTAACACATGAGATCATGCACCCACAATTGATCTTACTTTATCTCTAGGCTCTGTGAGGTGGGTCCTTAGTTTTTAACATGCTCATTTGTTATTGGTTGGCTAGATGAAAACTTAGATCTATCAGTGGGACCATGTCAGAAGGTCTACAGATGTGTCAAAAAGGAAAAGATCTATGGTGGTCGTATGATCTCATAGAATCTTTTGACCCTATGAGATCATGTGACAACCATCTAATGAGAATCTCTGAGTCATGGGTCTGATGTGCTACCTAGCACTGATGTGCTCGCATATGATTGGCTGCTGTGTGATGATCAAGATTTTTTAGAGGGTCTGATGTGTCATGGGGTCCTAGTTCTAAAGGAATCAGTGGATGGTCCATGATCTAAAGGAATATTCAAAGGGTTTGAGATCATGCACCTGTCGTTGGATGGGAATCTTGTCTTTAGTGGGTCCGATGTCAGAGAAGTGCCGAGGTGTATGCCTACAAAGTGGTCAAGGGAGAATAAAAGGTTGACAAATGGCAAAAATGGGCCCAGGGTTAGTAAGACATTCTGTGATTCAGCGACTAAAGGTTATCTTCTTGTTCGCCAGACTTAACCGGGGTCAGCTAAAGTATTGAATGATTCTGTGACTGAAGGAAAATTGGAACCTGAGGTAAATGCTGAGTTAGTTTTGCAGTCAAGTGTTGAGCCCAGGTAAAAAGAGGGATCTAATGGATACATTTTAAAGTTGGATTAAAGTTTGAATCTCAGTCATCTATAGAATATTTTAGTGCCACCTGTGACTGTTTTATCAATTTTTTAAATTCAAATATCTAAAAATATCAAATTTCAACAGTTATGGTGAGCCAGATATTAAAGGTGTTTTGTGACATTCCTCATGTCCCTATGCCTTCTTGTGTGAGTTATTTCTTAATGAATTCAATATTTATATGCTTCTTAGTGATATCTTAGGATTCTTGATCCCTCTTTCTTTCTATAATTTTGTGTATCATTGTGGATGATTTGATGTTTATGCTTTTGAGGGTATACTTCAACCCCTTAACTATCTTGTCTCATTCCTATACCGAGTTGTAGAGGTGAATGTTTGTTTGCAGGTCATAGATTGTTGTCCAACTCCAAAGAGTGTTATTGTTTGTGAAAGAATGTCTTTCTTTCCCTGAATACCCTCTTTATTTGTAGACCCTTCTATGAAATATTTATGCAAGCCTATTCAATAAGTTGTGATCTCCTAAACCTAAGTTTGTGCATTGAATCCATCTTTTATACTGTAATTCATAACTTCATTTCGATGTATCACCTAGTAGGTAGTTTTCTTTCAAGCATTTTTACTTTCAAGCATTCCTTCTATCCCTTTCCCTCAAGAGTTTTACTTTCATGTCTAGAAGCAAATTAAGATGATTATCCAAGAGGAACCAGCCTAGAACCTAGAGGTCTCATCTGAGTTAGCATAGGTCCCACACCTGGAGATGATTCCCATGTTATACTAGGTTATCAAGACTATGAGAGCTTAAAACAAGGGTGCAAACTTAGTGTATAACAAGGGCCTCATGAGGCAATCTGAGAATTGGAAGAATTGAAGTTATAATTCATGATTGGAAAGGAGAAACCATTACCAAATTTTCAAGATTTATTAAACCTACAATGAATAACATGGTAGAGTGTAAGGTTGTCCTAGAAGGAATTAAGTTGTGTAAACAGTGGGGCATCTCAAAAATAGAAATTGAAGAGAACTCCAAAATTATAATTAATGCAGTTAGAACTAAGAGAACTCCTAATTGGAAACTAAACTCAAAATTAGAGGATATTTTAGAAATTCTTGACACCATCCCCCAATACGAAGTCAAACACATATATAGAGAAGGGAATATAGAAGCCAACCTTCTTGCAAATAGGGGATCAAATTGTGATAATTTGGTTGGCAACGATCCTTAGAAATAGTTAATTTAATAGAATATTATAGCCCCCTTTAGTATCATTATTTTTTTGGTAAGGAATACCTCACAGACATAAGACATCTCTAATTTTGATCCCATCTAGCAGTAATACTTATTACCAATATATGATAGATAGTAAGCCTTGAATTATTAATATAACATTTAGAAACAATCATACTACCTATGTCATCCTAGAGGGGAGTTACTTGGCACAATAAGTGATGTTTAATGATTATAAATTCACCTCCCATGATTAAATTTTAGTGCTAAGATCTCTAGGACTTAGTAAGAACATATTGTGTTAAATATTACTCTTATCAAGAAATAAGATATAAAGGATGGCATGAGCAATCCTAGCAAAAGAGACATATCTATAATGATAGAAAAAGGAAATCATGTAGGAGAAAAACTATCATTAATAAGACTTAATAGATAATTAAATTCTGTATATTTTGACATTGTGGAGAAAATAACGCGACACCACTCATTTTCATTCTCTAAATTTACCTTTTATATCAGCCCTATAGGTGTTACAGTTAGCTTTCCTAAACTGATTATATCTAGAAATGTGTTTAGAGTCTCCCAAATGATGGAGTCTAGGCTAATTACCTTTGCGAAAAATGACAATAGAGCGATGGCATTTATAGGTTGTATCAAGCCAGAGAGATGGAATCAAATGCTTAATCCTCTCTCAAATTCTGCAAGGGCTTTAGAAAGAGTTATTGGAGATAATTTCTTCAATAATGAATTCACCTATAAAACCAATGGAAGTATTATTTGTCAATTCATTTCCATCTCCTTGTTCACTGGGAAAAAGAAAGAAGATATCATATAGGTGGCCCAAATCATCTTCAATTAGGGCCTACTTGGGGGGTTAGAAAATATGGTATTCTGCATCGACAACCAGCTCACTATTCCCTACCTGGATGTCACAATGAAGATGGAGATAAACAAGTTATCAAAAATTCCTCATCCCCAACGCATCCCTATGATGACTTTCAAAGATGAGAGGAGTTTTGATGCCCACTGGCCATAGATGGTAAGGAACCTAGACTTCTTATATGTAAGAATTCCTTCAAGGTGAGATGGAGATAGAGTGGCTTCTCAATTACTAGAGAAATGAAGGCTTTAACTTTCTGTTGGACCTAGACAAAGATGAAGCAAAAAACCTACATATCATGGCCCCCGAAGTCAAAAGATGCACTCATTCTCGAAGAAGGCTTCAAATTAAGAAGAGTGTATTTTGGGTATGAGGAAGGATGATAACATATGGAGTTGCAAGATGATTCTAAGGAAGAAGCCTTATGAATAGCACCATGAAACAATTGGTACTATGTGTCTCTTTTTGGGCTTTATGTTACATTTAAATATATAGTAAACAACAAACTTCATAGTAGAAAGTAAGTTCCATAATCAGGATTATATAGATCTATATTGTGTATATGGTACAAAAACTCAAGGTCTTTTGTAACCTCGTAGAACTCTTTTAAGTAAGCAGTGATATGTGAATACTTAATACTTTATCAATCTTAGTATAAGTAGCTTTTTAAATCCTAAAGTTATACCTATTAAACTAGTCAGTATGGGCCCTGTAATGAAGTTTTAATTTATTTTAGATTCATTTAGAGTAGTTTAGATTAAGCTTCTAGTGTTATTTTGGACCTTCCTTTCTTAAATTGGTATATGACCTTTAGATCATTGTGACCCCTAACTCTTCTATTAAATTTCTTACCTTGAGAAAATCTTAGTTAAATTTAAACTATTTCAGTTTCTTTAAGAGTAATAATGAGATGTTAATTATTTTAATAGAAATTAACTTAGTTAAGATTAATTTAGTAGAGATTAACCTTTGGACTTCCTTTAGATCTTTTAAGATTTAGTAATCTATCAAAAATGTTAAAATTTGAATTTGAATGGCCTGAGTAAACCAAATGACCTATTACCATCATTTGAAAATATGTATTTATAAATGCACTCCCACCTTCCACCTAGAAAATCTTGAATTAACTCTGATCTCTTGCCTAAGATACTATTTTAACGGGCGTTAGTATGAATACCCCAATTAAACTTACTTGCAATAGGAGCCAAGTGGCTTTTGATGGTTGGATACTGACAAAGCATGTTAAGAAGGTAATGCTGGACAATCACACTCTCATCCTCAGAGCAGTCCTCCCTATCCTAGGACAAGAATTTTTGATTAACGAGGACATGTATAGAGTTCATTACAACATCACTTCAATGTTCATTGTGGTTACCATTTACTGGGGTGCAGAGAAACATGATATTAGGAGATTATGCTTCAGAATCTTCAAATGAAGATTTCTTGGAAATCTGGATAAGGTCGTCCAAAATATCAAAGAGGAATTAACAATCTCCAGGACCTAGTTCTATGATATGACTTCTATCAAGGGGAATCATATCCCCTCTAACCCAATCATAGTAACTAACGATCTCAATAATTTTAGGGAAAGATAACCCACTATCAAGAGGAATGTTGACTTCCTACTAAATTATATGCATATTAGGAAACCCTTGATGGAAAATTAGTTCTATGAATACTGGCGCCAAGATGAGGTAGGAGATGCAGATATTGAATGCTTCTCTAACTCTGAGTTAGATAATTTAGTATAAATTTGGCTACAAGAAGGGGGAAATAGTAAGAAAAAGAAACATCAACTCTTTGAATCAAAAGGTTCAGGAACACAAGCAAGGGATTGATAGAGGAATCCTAGAACTTTATTCTCTAAGAAACTCTTTCCTTTTAAAAATCTGCTAGTTTTTAATTTTATTTAACCCCTAGAAGCTCCTTCTTCTAATCCTCCAGCAATGATGCATTAATGTTTTAATTGCAGATATATTTAAGGAAATTATCATAGGGCTCCTAGACCTTCCATGTACTTGTTTAATATCTACATTTATTTGGCTAAAGAAGAGGCTTGCAAATATAATGGGATCATTTGGTGATAATATTATTGGTATTATTGGTATATGATAAGATCATTTGGTGATCTGATCCCACTTGGCAATACATGCATCAATGTATCGATTAATAAACTTCAGACCAGCATGTCGTTAGATTCACTCAAGTATTATACAGGCAAGAATCAATGGTTCTTTATTGGTGTTAGTTCAACAAATATTTTATAAAATTCATTCTAAATAGGACTAAATATGCACTTTCACATTGATATGATAGGATAAATACAGGCAGGTGACAAGTGTTTCTAATATTATGAAACCAAGGAATATCTAAAATAGATGTTCACTCTGTATAAATGCTTTCAATGATTAGCAGTATATAATTTAATATAGGATGTGTATTTTGTTTTCCTTGAATATATGGAAGAAGGACCCTTCATGTACTTCTTACCAATTGATTAAGTAGACTAGAGCTGGCCTAGTTTAGTAAACTACGGTTTGAGACAAGTGTTACTTACTTTAATACTCATAGTTATATTCCCTTATAGAAGAGTAATGATAGAGTGTAATTCTTTGACAAATGGAATAAGTACATGACCATATCACCTAACAACAAAGTTTGGGATTAGTGGCCTATAGTATAAATGCATGCTACTCCTCTTAGCTATTTGTTTCAAATGCAGGATGTTAGTCCATTTTCCTATTCGTGCAAAAATCTTATGAAAATGGCCTGTTCCCTGCAAAGTTTTTGTTAAGTGTCCTGTCATGCCTGCAATCACAATTGTGATGTGTGATGAAGATCCAAAATGATTCATGGTGTACACCCTTAGCCCTATGTTGTTCATGATTTCACCTTGCTCCAGCTCTGATCACATCTCTTAAATCATAAAACCCAGGGAGTTATTAAAGTTTTAAGGTCTACAAGAAATAGTTTTAGAATCTGCCATAGTGTCGAAAACCCACAGTGTTTTTGAAAATCCATGATGTTTTTGACCTTTTTGGCTTGCATGAAAACCCTTGATGTTTTCCCATCCTTGTTTACCTTTGTGTTAATAACAAAAACCCTATGTGTTTTTGATCTTTCATCGAAAACCCTATGTGTTTTTGACCTCGCACTTCTGCCCTGTTTGATGGCGTTTCCTATCTGTGCAGCTGCAATCGGATGGTGGGCCTGGGTCTTCAAGGGGTTTAAATTGATTGGCTATCACATGATCACATGTCAAAAAATTTTGACATGCGACCATGCGACCGGTTCCTTCCTTACATGTGGGGCCCATTGGTGGGAAGGCAGAGGTCCCATTGGCAGTTATGTAGTGGCCTGTGGTTGGCTATCGCATGATCGCGTGTCAGAGATTTCTAACATGCGATCATGTGACTGATTGACACCTGTCCCTTTGGTGTTGGAGTGCTATGGTCTCGTTGTCTGACTTGGTGGAGAGGTGGCGGTCTTATGGCCTTGTCGCATGATTGCAAGGGCCATCTTTCAGCCATGTGATCATGTGACAAGGGTGCCACATTGTGCTAGGGCCTAGTGCTAGGTGGTGATGGGGCGTCTTCCAGATGCAGAGGTGGCAGTGTTCTATTGGATGCAATGTAAAGATGTGGTGGTGACTTGGAAAATTGTTAGCAGGGCCGAGACATAATGTTAACGATTTGTCGCATGTTTGCATGAGCCAGTTTCACGCTATGTGAACATGCTACTAACTGCTGAACTTAGCGGCAAAGTTCGGGTCTGTGTGTCAGGTCTTACCGATGTGTCTTCCTCTCATTGGTTGGCTGCATCAATGATGTGGTTTTTCTCAGTGGGGCCCATGTCTTCAGTGCCTAAGTGTGTTTGACATTCGGTGGTGAATGCTAGTGGTTAGTCGCATGTTCACATAGCCTTTCTTCTGGCTATATGATCATGTGACTGACGATTTGCGTTAAATCTCAACATCGGTTGTTATGTGTTAGGGTAAAGGTTTCTAGCTTGTCACATGTTCGCATAGCCCTTCTCTTGGCTATGCGATCATGTGACAACTTTTATGCATCACCATTGTGGAGTTAAGGTGGGTCCATGGTGCTAGTGGTGCTGATGTGATGGATTCTAATTGGCTATCCACCGGCTAGCTATTGGCACCTGATTTCAAATGTGTTTGTAGGGTTTCTTGCCAGTTTTTGGTAGTAGGTTGTTTAGGACATGTGGGTAGCTTGGAATTTGAATTCTACAAGATAGTAGCAGTTGTGATAATGATGAAGAGGATCTGTGTGGCTGTCCTGATCCAATTTTGCTGCCTAGGATGTCTTGCTGATTTAAATGTAGTGGATCATTGTTTTGGAGCGGGTGGCTAAGGTTTTGATTGATGCTAGAGATCTCTATGTTTTGTACATGTGAAGTCTTTAGACTGGCTCTAGCATTGAAGTTGTTCTTCTTGTAGCAAGAAATCACTTCTACTTGTTGTTGCAGTTAGTCTATGATGATGAAACCAATACATTTGTACATTAGTTTTGACCTGATTTCTTCTCGGGTTTCTAGGCTTTTCTGTAATCTTTCATTTCTTGTTGTACTGGGTGGTTGTAGACTTAATTTTTGTGTTCTAAATGATCCTTTTCTTGTTGCAATCCTTGTTCCTATAAAATGATTTTCAAGATCATTTAGAGGGGTTCCAGCTTAGAATTCCTTTCTAGTTCCAGTGAAGGGTCCTTTTCCTGTAGATTTTCTCCTTCTCTCTGCATATAGAGTGTTCTTCTTTCCTTGCTGGTTCTAAGAACATAATGCATATTGTAAGTGATTTGTCTTATGTGTGAGAAGTTAATATATTCTTACTGTTACCAAGCTATCTCCATTTGATCTTTGAATTCATTGATCATACATTAAGGGTGTTTGATTTATCTGTTTGTATTGCCTATGTGTTTGCAAGTGGAGTTGTCTTTGCAGAGATAACTGGTTCAAGTTTAATATTCATGTATGTATGAGCTGAAATATTAAGGATAGGTCATGCTTGTCTTCCAGTGGATGCTAGTTAATGTATTGTTTATTCATAGGTCTCTTCTAAGGGGAGGGTCAAAATCCTTTGATGCGTAATAACATATTTGAATGCACAGGTGGGAACTAGGTTGAGGTTTGGTCATGGTGTGTGATTGATGTCAGGCATCAACACATTGAATATATGTTGTTTCTTATTTCATAGCTATCATCTACAATAGGGTATTTGACTCTATGGCCCATTGGATAAGGCACTAGTCTATGAAAGACTTAGGGTATCTTAGGGGTCCCTTCAAACTCATTTTAAAATCATTTCCCTTTAGCTCCACCCTTTCCCTTTCTTGTTGTTAGGATAGGTCTCTAGCTTTCAATCTCATTCCATGCAAGTAGGGCTATTGCATGAGATTTTCTATCATTAGGGTATAGGATACCTATAGGAGATTGATTGCTATTCCACATTAATCTGTCTACAGGCCTTTGGTTTGTCATGAGGTGTCATGAGTGTGCAGATAAGGCAATACCCACCAGAGTGATTGTGGAGCTCAAAGAAGAAGGAGGATATTCTCTATCCTCATCAATTGGACTATTTCCTTGTCAAACTTGAGTGTCTAACCAAGATCTAAGCCCAACTATTTGATTCAAGTTTGGTCCTGCAAGGAAAAGATCCAACAAAATGGCAACTTTGCTGAGGAGAGTCTAGAATAGAGTTAGAAATAAAAATCAAGCATTTGCAAAATTTTCTCACCTAGTTGTGAGTGGTGGCTCTGAAATCTTTATTTGATTAGTGCACTCCTTGATAAATAGTGTATAAATCTTGGTTAAGTTTTGGTT
This sequence comes from Chamaecyparis obtusa, assembly GCA_027943335.1. NCBI lineage: Eukaryota > Viridiplantae > Streptophyta > Pinopsida > Cupressales > Cupressaceae > Chamaecyparis > Chamaecyparis obtusa. The sequence goes on along the minus strand of BSBK01000830.1, from coordinate 259,512 downwards.
GACTAAAAGAGGAAACACAAAGACAAGTGAAACATTTTTCCTCTGCAAGGAGGTGGCAACTCTAAAAGAAAAGAACTTGATGGAGCTGCATGGTGAGCTCTAGATCTGCCTTGCTTTCCAGTAAATAGGTTTCAAGCTGCAAAAATTTTAGGTATTCTTTTGTTGAAAATGTTTCCCTATCAAGTGTGTAGCACTACTGTAAAGGGATAAGTGGTGGGTAGTTCCTTATGGAGGAATATAGCCCCTTTTGTTTTGATGGCATTAGAGCTGCCCCTAATAAGTTATTTGCTAAGGATGGGTATGAGGAAAATAATGAAGATCAGACACAAGAAAATAGTGTCTTTGTTGATCCCATCATGAGTGATAATGACTATGAGAATCTTCTCATCAAGATTGCTACTCTTAAGAAGAAGATTGTAGAGAGAAATGCTGAGATCTGGAAGTTAGAGGAGGACAAGAGATTGCTGGGACTAGTGGTTCCTTATGATGATCATGAGGAGGCTAGTGTCTCTAATGTTGAGTCTCATTATGTGGAAAGTATTGACTATGAAGCTGACATTGAGGTCAATGCATATGAGAGTACTAAAGATGAATCTAAATTTGATAATATTTCCAGTTTGTCTGCAGATTTTTCTTCTGTTCAATATCAGAAGGTTTCTTTGTTGTCCTAATTTGATGATGTTCTGTGTTAAGAGGAGAATATTGGATATGATGCAGATGATGATTCTTGCATAGATTTCTTCACACAAAATGATCTAAGGCCAGAAATGTGTATCCTTGTTCCTAACAGGGATGATATTTGTAGCATTGAGGGTGAAGTTGATGAAGATGAAAACAAAGCCCAAAGTCCATTGAGTAGTGAAAGGATTTCAGCACTCTTGGCTGAAGAATTTCAGAGGTATGCCCCTACTTTGGATTTTGATTTGTCACTCCCCTATGATGTATCCTTTGACGCTAATAATGAGGCCAGTGTTCAAAGTGGTAGTGATGGTCCATTTTCACCAGTTTTCCCCTCATGTAATGACACTGCAAAAGGAGAGGTAGAAGGACATGACAGTGTGTTGTCCTATCATCAAGATTATAGTGATGAACAAGTTTCTTGTTCATATCCTTTTCCTTCTTTTTCCAAGTATGATACTGATTGTGACAATGTTGAAGACTTTTCTTTCAGCAGTTGGGACAAAACTTCTTTTGATAGAAATAGTGATGAAGATCAGTTGCTCCCCTGTCACAAAAATTTTAAAGAGGACCTTCACTTGGTTTATGATCCAGTCAGTGAGGACATCATTGATGAACTAGGTTGCTCAGTGTCTGAAGCAATACATGAAGGTAAACTAGAGGATTCAAGTCCTTTTCAGCCAAGTAACTCTGATATGATGCATGGTAATCAATATGCTACATTTTTTGATGCATTAGTAGATCAAATTTTTGTTTCTAGTCATCAAGGAGAAGTAGATGATGTTCCCTACTTCTTGGAATTTGAATATGAATATGGTGGTTGTGACTGGAAAGACATGGGCAGTTATCATTATAGTTTCATTTTTCAGCCTATAAAAATTCACATATGTTGGCAACAAGATGGTCAAGATAGTTTCAAGTGTTTGGCCACATATGTAGATGAAAATCAGACCTTTGATTCAGGGGGTCATTGATTTCATTTTGGTGGCCTGGGGCCATCAAGTAAAGTTGTAAATCTTATAAATTTTGTAAATATTCTTCCCTTTCTGCTGTGTGTTTCCCTTCCTATTTTCTTGGTTAGGTTGCTAGTTTTTGAGTTCCCTATTTTTGTCCAGTGGGTGGTCTGCTCTCCCAAAAATCTTGAATTCTTGAATTGGCACAAGTTACCCATTGTCCCTAGCCAGAGCCACTATTAGTCCATTTTCCTGCTCATGCAAAAATCTTATGAAAATGGCCTGTTCCCTACAAAGTTTTTGTTAAGTGTCCTATCATGCCTGCAATCATAGTTTTGATGTGCGATGAAGATCCATAATGATTCATGGTGTGTGCCCTTAGCCTTGTGTTGTTCATGGTGTCACCTTGCTCCAACTCTGATCGCATCTCTTAAATCATAAAACCCAGGGAGTTATTAAAGTTTTAAGGTCTGCAGGAAACAATTTTAGAATCTGCCATAGTGTCAAAAACTCATAGAGTTTTTGAAAATCCATGATTTTTTTGACCTTTTTGGCCTGTATGAAAACCCTTAATGTTTTTGCATCCTTGTTTACCTTTTTGTCAATGTCAAAAACCCTATGTGTTTTTGATCTTTCACCAAAAACCCTGTGTGTTTTTGACCTTGCACTTCTGCCCTATTTGATGGCATTTCCTATCTACGCAGCTATGATCAGATGGTGGGCCTGGGTCTTCAAGGGATTTAAATTGATTGCCTATCACATGATCGCATGTAAAAAATGTCTGACATGCAACCATGTGACTGGTTCCTTCCTTATGCGTGGGGCCCATTGGTGGGAAGGCAGTGGTCCCATTAGCGGTTATGTGCCAGCCTGTAGTTGGCTGTCGCATGAATGTGTTTCAAAGATTTTTGACATGTGATCATGCGACCAGTTGACACCTGTCCCTTTGGTGTTGGAGTGATGTGGTCCCATTGTCTAACTTGGTGGAGAGGTGGCGGTCTTATGGCCTTGTCACATGATTGCAAGGGCCATCTTTCGGCCATGCAATCATCTAACAAGGGTGCCACATTGTGCTAGGGTGTGGTGGTAGGTGGTGATGGGGCATCTTTTGGATACAGAGGTGGTAGTGTTCTATTGGATGTAGCATAGAGATGTGGTGGTGACTTGGTAGATTATTAGTAGGGCTGAGACATAATGTTAATGGTTTGTCGCATGTTCGCATGAGCCAGTTTCACGCTATGCAAACATGTAACTAACCACCAAACTTAGCGGCAGAGTTCAAAACCAAAGGCTGGGTATGTGTGTTAGGTCTTACCAATGTGTCTTCTTCTCATTGGTTAGCTACATCGGTGATGTGGTTTTTCTCACTGGGGCCCATGTCTTCAATGCCTGAGCATGTTTGACATTCGGTGGTGAATGTTGGTGGTTAGTCGCATGTTCACATAGCCTTTCTCTTGGCTATGTGATCATGCAACTGATGATTTGCGTTAACTCTCGGCATCGACAGTTATGTGGTAGGGTAAAGGTTTGTAGCTTGTCTCATGTTCACATAGCCCTTATCTTGGCTATGTGATCATGTGACAACTATTATGAATCACTGTTGCGGAGTTTAGGTGGGTCCACGGTGCTAGTGGTGCTGACGTGCTAGATTCTAATTGGTTGTTGACTGGCTAGTCGTTGGCGCCTTATTTCAAATGTGATTGTAGGGTTTCTTGCCAGTTTTTGGTAGTAGGTTGTTTGGGACATGTGGGTAGCTTAGAATTTGAATTCTACAGGATAGTAGCAGTTGCAATAATGATGAAGAGGATCTATGCAGCTGTCCTGATCTAATTTTTCTACCTAGGATGTCTTGCCGATTTAAATGCAGTGGACTGTTGTTTTGGCATGGGTGGCTAAGGTTTTGATTGATGCCAAAGATCTCTATGTTTTTTACTTGCGAAGTCTTTAGACTAGCTCAGGCATTGAAGTTGTTCTTCTTGCAGCAAGAAATCACTTCTACTTGTGGTCATAGTTAGTCTATGATTATGAAACTGATACATTTGTACATTAGTTTTGACCTGATTTCTTCTCGGGTTTCTAGGCTTTTCTGTAATCTTTCATTTCTTGTTGTACTGGGTGGTTGCAGACTTAATTTTTGTGTTCTAAATGATCCTTTACTTGTTGCAATCCTTGTTCCTATAAAATGATTTTCAAGATCATTTAGAGGGGTTCCAGCTTAGAATTCCTTTCTGGTTCCAGTGAAGGGTCCTTTTCTTGTATATTTTCTCCTTCTCTCTACATATAGAGTGTTCTTCTTTCCTTGTTGGTTCTAAGAACATAATGTATATTGTAAGTGATTTGTCTTATGTGTTAGAAGTTAATATATTCTTACTATTACCAAGCTATCTCCATTTGAGCTTTGAATTCATTGATCATACATTAAGGGTGTTTGATTTTTCTACTTGTATTGCCTATGTCTTTGCAAGTGGAGTTGTCTTCACAGAGATAACTGGTTCAGGGTTAGTATTCATGGATGTATGAGCTAAAATATCAAGGATAGGTCATGCTTGTCTTCCAGTGGATGCTGGTTAATGTATTGTCTATTCATAGGTCTCTTCTAAGGGGAGGGTCAAAATTCTTTGATGGGTAATAACATATTTGAATGCATAGGTGGTAACTAAGTTGAGGTTTAGTCATGGTGTGTGATTGATGTCAGACATCAACACAATGAATATATGTTGTTTCTTATTTCATAGCTATCATCTGCAATAGGGTATTTGACTCTATGGCCCATTGGATAAGGCACTGGTCTATGAAAGAGTTAGGGTATCTTAGGGGTCCCTTCAAACTCATTTTAAAATAATTTCCCTTCAGCTCCACCCTTTCCCTTTCTTGTTATTAGGATAGGTCTCTAGCTTTCAAACTCATTCCATGCAAGTAGAGCTATTGCATGAGATTTTTTATCATTAGGGTACATGATACCTATAGGAGATTGATTGCTATTCCACATTAATCTATCTGCAGGCCTTTAGTTTGTCATGAGGTGTCATGAGTGTGCAGATAAGGCAATACCCACTTGAGTGATTATGGAGCTCAAAGAAGAAGGAGGATATTTTCTCTATCCTCATCAATTGGACTATTTCCTTGTCAAACTTGAGTGTCTAACCGAGATCTAAGCCCAACTATTTGATTCAAGTTCGGTCCTACAAGGAAAAGATCCAACATAGGATAGTCCTTAGATTTAGATATGATTACTATGGTAATCTCTAATCTTGAAGTCAATACATAAGTAATATGTATTGGCTTCAAGAAAGGCATTATCATGGTACTCATATGTTATGTGTTCTTATCCTTTATAGCTGCTTTCAATTTTAGTTTCTTTTTTAGAGCTCAGCCTGAGCATTGCTATGATCAAGGGAATAGTTAATATACATGCTCTTTTATATTCTTATGTAAGCTTCAGAACAAGATCATGATATCAAGAATATGGATATAGATATATTTTTTTGCCTATGGACAACATTAAGCTTCTAGTTAACATGATCATTATGAAATGGCTCCTAGGCTAGATTATTTCTGTATTTCTATTGACTTTCAGCTAAGTCTTTTTAATTGTTTATTAAGATCTAATGAGACTGATTAAACCTCTTGACTTTCTCCCATGATATGATCCTAACTCAAATTTAATGAATGATTGAAAAATGATTACCTAAATAGATATTTTAGCTATGGATTATAGTATGGTTTTGTTGGCAGTGAGCTTAATCAAATCCTAAGCTGAGGCCCCCATCAGTCTGGTTATAAGTTGAAGATATTAATTTGGCCAAGATGGCTGACTTGAGTGGATATTTTATATTTATATATAAGCATGGTTAACATCAAGATTTTCTTAGATAATTTGTGAATGACTGGAAATGTGATTAATATAGGTTTTTTTTCAGTATCTAATGTATCTTACATCTCATAAGAGTTTGATTTGGTTCTTATAGGATCTAACCCAGGAATAGGCTAGGCTAGGTTTCTAGTATACTTATGATGGGTTGGAATAGAAAAAGTAAGCTCCTTCCTACTCAAACTATTTTAAGAAAAGGTTACAATTAGATAAGTACTCTATTTTCATAAATCCTTAGAATAGATATGATAAGTAACAAATACTATTCTGAATATACTAACAAGGATCTTAGCCAGAACTTAAGTTTTTATAGGTAAAGGAGAATCACTAGTCATTAAAGGAAAAGTTGATCATGAAAGATAATGATTGTGTGATTGGCCCTTTTATCAACTACTCTGTTCTATTCTATTGCAATCAAGAATGGCTTCAGAAGATAATCCCCAAGCAAAAACAAAAATCATAGAAACTAGAAGGGAGGCTCTCTAACTTCGTTACATGGACAAGAATATAACAAAAAGAGATTTATTTCAATCAAGAACAATGAGTAGCTTCTTATGAAATTTTTAATCTATGTATTTCAGAGAATCTGTACTTGGAGGGTATGCCTTCTTAGAATATTATGTATCAAAATCCGGACTATGGTCCTAGGCAAGGCTAGAGGTTTTCTTAGCCACACTCTTTCCTACCAGTGCTTGCATTGAGTGGGGTTTTTTGTATGATTTTTTATATGATTAATAAAATTCTTAGCTTTGGCCTTTTAGCGATAAAAAAAAATTTAAAAAAATGGAGAAAGGCAAGGCTGAATGGATAGAAAAAACTAGTATTTTATGTCCAAGATAGAACCAAAGACTTATGTATAAGCCAACAAAGATGAAAATTAGGTTAAATATATGAAAGAAGAGTAAAATTAGATAAAGTGGTACCTAGGCTAATTGAAAATAATGTAATTGGAACCATATGGGTGTCCTAGAACAAGATAAATTAAGATGGTGAAGTCACAAGAAATAAAGTAGGATTGGTATGTAAAGGCTACACTCAAGTTGAAGGAATAGATTTTTAAGAAAGGTTTTCTCCAGTAGCTAGGATGTAAGCTATTAGATTATTTCTTTCTTTTCTTTCTTATCATAATAACTTAAAAGTGTATCAAATGGATGTTAAGTCTTCCTTTTTAAATAGGGAGATGGAAGAGGAAGTTCACATTGAGCAACGAGATGCCTTTCTATTATCACATGATCTAGATATGGTCTGTCAATTTAGAAAGGAACTTTATGAACTCAAGAAAGTTCCTAGAGCTTGGTATTCTAGATTGGAAAGATATCATCTACAATAGAAGTTCAAGAAAGGTACTACATATATCAATTTATATTTAAAAGTTGAAGATGAAAAAATACTAATAGTGGTGATATATGTTGGTGACATCATATTTGGAGGTGATGATAATGTGTGTAGTAAATTCACTAAGGAAATGAAAAAAGAGTTTGAAATTCTATGATTGGTGAGTTAAATTTCGTTCTTGGTCCACAATTTTTTGAAATGAAAGACAATATTTTAATTTCTCAGACCAAGTATATTAGCACAATGTTGAGAATTTTTGGAATGGAGGATTGTAAAGTAGTTGAAACCCCTTCTAAAATTGGTAGTCACTTAAGTAAGGATCTTGAGTCTCTAAAATTTGATAAAAAATGATATAGATCTATGATTTGTAGATTACTATATTTTATTGATTCAAGGTTAGACATTATGCATATAGTCTACATTGTTGCAAGATATCAAGCTAGCCCCAAGTAGTCTCAACAAAAGGAAGTGCAAAGAATATTTAGATATTTGAAATTGAATCCAAACCATGGATAACAATACAAAATAGAAAATGAATTTTCATTGAAATATTTTACTAGTACCAACTAGGAAGGATTTACAAATGATAAAAGAGGCACTTTTGCAAGTGAACTTTTCCTAAGAGACATGATGGTCTCTTGGATAAGAAAATAAAAAAAGTTTTAGAGTCACTCTCTACTCTAGAAGAGAGTATTTTACTACATTAACTTGATAGTGTTGGAAATATTCAGGAATTAACCGAGTTACTGAGAGGGGAGGGGTGAATCAGTTACTCCAAATTTTCTTACAATTACAGATGTATTAACATGTAATTTACTTTAACCTTTTGCATATAGAAAGCATGAAACTTAAATGCATTCAAAATAATGACACATAGATTTGGTTACCCAGAAACCTTCCAAAAGAAAGTAAAACTGGGGTGGGGATGAAACCCACAAAGCTTTAATACTGCAGAATAAAGTTGGCCGGTTAAGGCTTACAATTTGATCACTTCTGATGATCTGCCCTGTTAGGAGCAATAAGGATTGCTAAATCCACCCCGTTAAAGGATTTACAAACATACAATGAAGTATGCACTCGGTAAAGAGATTTTACAAAAGACTGTTAAGTCTACCCGGTTAAAGGATTTAGTACTGATTCACCTGTTAGAATGAAACAGTAGATCTCTGGCTTTGCAACTGGATTGCTGATTGAGATTCGCTGATGTACTGATCACCTTCTGTGATGAATTTGTCTTTGCTGTACCTTATACTGCTGAAGCCTTCTGTAATTCGCTTATCTCTGCCTTTCTTTCTCTTTCACATATATTCTTTTTTTTTTTATACTTCTTGACATTTTTACAACATTGTTTATATACAAGACTTAAACAATTAATTACAATTACAATTACAAAGTCGGCTTGACAAATAAACATAAGTGCTACTAAGTCGGCCCAAGTATGGTTACACGGTTCCTGCAAACTAACTCGGTGACTTTCTGATACTCGGTGTCCACTGCATTACTCGGCATCATCATGCACTCGGTAGAAGTGAAGGCACGGTTCATACTGATCACTCGGTAGGTTTTGAACTCGGTAAATACTGGTGACTCGGTAGACATGATGTTACTCGGTTTACACTGTCCTGTTCGGTTTGTACTAACTTGCTCAGTTTGCACTGTCTGCTCGGTTTGCACTGTCTGCTCGGTTTGCACTGTCTGCTCAGTTTGCACTGTCTGCTCGGTTTGCACTATTTGTTCGGTTTACACTGTCTGCTCGGTTTGCACTATCTACTCGGTTTGCACTGTCTGCTCGGTTTGCACTGTCTGCTCAGTTTGCACTGTCTGCTCGGTTTGTATCCAGAATGCAAATAAGTGTTGTCACTAGTGGCAATTCTGCTTAATGCCAACAATCTCCCCCTTTGGCATTAGTGACAAAAACACTTATTGGCCAAAACTAATATACATGAATCATGCTGAGTTTTATTTTGATTTTTCAAAATTTGTCTTTGTTATAGGGCTTTATACATTGTCTCCCCCTTTCAATGTGCTAACTGTTTCTTATACAAATCTATACATATCTCTCCTTCTATACATATCTCCCCCTTTTTGACGATAATGCCAAAGGTGCATATACAAGTTATTTATAGAGAGAATCCAAAATTTGATAGAAAATTAGAATGTACCTTCATTATTAGTGCCAGGGTTCTGTCCCAACTTTCTTGCAGGATCTTACATGTTTGTATAGCAATTTGGACTTCTACAGAGAGTTCAATCATGTGATCTGCTATAGAGAACTAATTGTCATGAATCAATGTTTTGGAATGTTCAATGTGCTTGTACATTGTATTCATGATGGGAAGGATCATGTGTTGGATGTCTAGCAGTGTGGACCGGATCCTTGTGTCTTCTTTCAGTAGATCCGAATGCATATTTGATAGGTGTGAAATTTTCATGTGATGAGCAGAGCTTGAACTTGGTTCAAGTTGCAGCTTCTGTATGCTAATCTTCATGTCCTCATCCATTTTATTCATTTTATCCTTAACATCCTTTGTGAACTCGGCAATGTTGCGCAGTCTGGCCAAAAGAGAGGTAGCATTCGAATAGATAGATTCAATGTTAGACAAAACTGAAGACAATTCTACTTGGTTAATAGCTATGTGCTGAGCAATGTTCTCAAGCACTTTATTGTTGAATCTCTTCTCGGCTCTTTCAACTAACTTTTCTGTCCCGGATGAATCCTCATTGTATTTCTCAACTGCTTCTGCTAATTGTAACAAAATATGCTGGGAGGAGTCTACTTTAATACCTAATGCATCAGACAAAATGTCCTTAGTATCCTTGATGATTTGATACTCCTTGTCTCTCTCTTCTTTAAGTTTCTTTTGTTTTGCTTTCCTTTGGAGGATCTCACCTATATTTTGCATCTGGTCCGCTGATAGATTTGCAAAATCTAATGTAGGAATCTCTATCTCTTCATCTAGGTCTATATCCTCTACTACATTCTTACCCAAAAATTTTATACTCGGTAGAGCCTTAGGCTTATCTGAACTTAATGCTTTGGTAGTAGTGACAGTAGATAAAGTAGGGCTGGCTATAGAGACTCGCATACTTTCTACTGGAGAACTTAAAATATTTACACTTGAAGATTCAAAAATTGGAAAACTTACTGCTGGAAAACTTGATGGTGCCGGAGACTGCAGCTCGGTAGAAGAAATGGTAGCTACTTCTGCTGTTGCTATGGATGATTGGACAAATGTGGAAGTTGTCACAACCATGCTTGAAGGTGTCTCTGGGCTAGATGTAGAAACTTTCACTGGAGAGGTAGGAAGGGATGCAATGACTTCTGCTGCTATCCTCACAGTATCATCTACCTCAGTGTCTTCTTCTTGTTCATCACTGTCATCTTCAATATCTTTTATTATTACTGTTTCAATACTCGGTTGGTGAAGGTGGTATATGTTCTTCCATGTAGCATTTGCAGCCTTCACAACTGATTCAATATTGTTGATCAAAATCAAACAAGTATTGAACTTCAATGTCATCTTATTTTCATTTTCTTTTAATGCCTTCTTTACTTCATCATTATTCAAGCTCGGCATCAACTGTCTCAGGTTTTGATCAAATATGTCTATCACCATTTGCTTTGCATTGCTCCATCTCATTTTTATTGGATTCAATAGAACTGCTGGAACCTGTGGGGCAATTTCTTCAGGAGAGTATTTCCACTGTCCCATCTTCTCAATAACAGCATCTTCTATTTCCTTCTGTTCTGTTTCCGATCTGGTTTCATATCTTAAGGATTTTATGTTACTTACTCCAGATCCTGATCTGTCTCTAAAGAGTTTGAGTTTTTCTTGAAGGTTTAGAGGAGGCCTTTTGAATACTATGTCTTTATCTACCTTATCTGCCTTGTCTGCCTTGCCTCTTGTATTTCTCCTTGTAAATACAGCAGTAGGAGGCTTAGGTGCCTTAGTGATGAAAACTTTTCCTTTCTTCTTTGCAGGTTCTGGTTCCTCTATTTTCTCATCCTTTTCCTCTTCTTCTTCATCTTTTTCTTCTTTGTCCTCGGTTATCATTTGCATTTTGGCTATCCTCTTCTTTCCTTTGTTTACCGCCTATGGAAGCTTTATGCTTAGTTCAATTCTCACCTTAGCTTCATCATATGTTCCAAAGTATGGAGCTTTGGGATTGATAGGTTGACTAAGAAGAGCTTCAATGATATTCTTGGTTTCATCAATATTTACCTCATAAGGAAGAGGTTTTACATATACAGTCCTTGGTTTAACTGCTTGAATATATACATTATCACAATCCACCATAAAACAAATGTCATCTTTGTAATCTTCCACCAACTTATGTGGAATCCGGAATCTGTCATTCATTTTCTCCTTGAAAGACTCAAAATAATTATCCATGATGCTTTCAAAGTTTTCACCCATTTCTGAGATGTATTCATTTATTTCATAGAGGACTGGCACATCTTTTCTCCATACAACTTTTCCTTTAGAAGGGAAGAATTTATGAACATAGAAGAATAAACAGACCAACAAGGATCCAAACTTACATGGATTGTTTTTGGAAGTTTTAATGCTTTCCATGTTTTTGTTAAACTGCTTTAACAATAAGTCTGCTAGGTCAAATGTCAAGTTATTCTTGACCACTTTGTATGCTAGGTCAATAGCTTCACAGGAGACACTGTTCTGTCGACTAGAACTGTAAATCTTATGGGCAATAATGTGTGTACCAAACTTCAGTTCAACGTCGGTAATGCTGCTAACTTTCATGCCTCTACCGTCCCACTCGGCTAGGGTTTTTTTCTCTAGTTCCGTCCGACCTAGGGTTTTGGTAGTTTTAGCTTTGTTCAACATGGAAAGACCGGTGATTTGTTGAATCATCTTCTTTGTGATCTCTATAGGTTGCTCAAGCCAAATCTTGCCATCATGAACATGGCTGAGAATGTATCTAACCCATTTATCTCGAAAGTTTCGAGGTAGATGTGCAATGTGAACTAAACCTTTATCTTCCAGATGTTTGTGCTCGGGTTTCAGAATACCATCCACACATAGTTCTTCACGCAAAATATCTAGTTCTAGGTTCCCCATTTCATGAATAGAACAGTTGAAATGATTGTGGATATCGTTAATAAGCAGTACCTTAGGAGGAATCTGAGATTGAGCTCCGTTCGGATCTAGGGCTGCTACAATTGCGGGCACCATCTTAAAATCTGGTGCTTTCCACTCCCCTTGGACTAACATATCAGATCCTTTCTTCACTGAAGTGCTGGATAATGCCATGGTAGCTCACAGAAAATTCCTTTCGCAAAAGTATTGAATCGCTGGGTTGCTCTTGAAATTTTCTGCTCTCAAAGTGCTAAAGATTCGCGATGAAGAATGAGTTTGATTACTTGCTTTTTGTTTACAACTCTGTCATTCATGCTCATTACAAATTAGGGTATGAATTCTGACAAACTGTCACCCACTAAGAATTAATTGCTCGGTAAAGACTTCGTAACTCGGTGAACTCGAGAATTCATATCGCTCCGACCTCGCTCGGTGAAGACTGATACCGACCTTGCTCGGTGAAGAATGATACCGACCTTTCTCGGTGAAGACTGATACTGACCTTGCTATGATCTTACTGCATCTTACATGCTGATTTAGATCTTTCTTTTAATTCGGTTCTGGAACTGCTTGAAATTGGTCTATGAGAATACAGTTCCAGTGCTTTCTTGGAAATTTAGTTTGAGTCGGTAGAGCCATCCATTCCATTACTTGGAGTGGATTTCTCAGTAGCTTTAGGAATCCATTTTTGTCTCACCTGTTTCCTGACCTTAGTTGCTTCATTCTTCTTTCCATCTTCAACTTCACTAGCATTCATTCAATTTCTAGCTATGTGACCGAGTTTAGTGCATTTGAAGCATCTTACGGTAGTATCTCTTTTCCTTAGATGATGTTTTATGCAATTCATGCCAATGTGTCCATATTCTCCACAGTAATGACATCTACACCAGGTGTTGTAGTCCCATCCAAACATTGCTTTCATAATTTGTTCTGCTAGATTAAATGTCTTGTGTCATGCCCCGCAAGGGAACCGGGAAGAGAACAAAGATTCTCTTTGTAAAGAAAACCTAACCAAAAATTTATTTATTTTTAAAAAATTTTCAAAACAATAATATGAACAAAACTTAAACTTAGTTTCCTCCAAGGTTCCCTTTTATTTAATGCATGATTCATTTAAGGCCATTAAGTAAACTAAGAACAAGATAAAGTTCTCAAAACAAATTACATCATATCTTTAAGAAATACAAAATATTTTCATTTCAACTTTCCATTTAAACATCTATATTCCTAAGTATCCTTTATGAACAATATAACTTTTTAAAATCAAATAAAACTCATCTAAATACATTGCACATATACTACATAACTTGGAATGTTACAAAATCCTTTTTCTTTTCCAACATACATCTTAAACATAAAGTTCACATTTCCCTTTTCCCTTTTTCCTAAGTCTACCCATACATCATTTTGAATCACATCAATGATTACATTACATTCATCTCCTCATAGGAGGTAACAATAATTTTACAAAATGAAATATAATTACAAAGCCTTCATTCTTCAAAACTGGTACATAAGCAAGCATGAATCTCCAAACACTGCATCCACCAAAAGATACCTCGATAAAAGATTTACCACCCAACCATGTGGATACCTGAAAGGCCCACTCCCCAGTGCTAGGAGATAAACACCAAGCCCACAAAGAAGTAACTTACTGGGTTTTTACAAAGGGTTGAATAACAATTCCACAAATAAGGTTCACTTCACAAGGGTTCTAAGGTTTGGGTAGAAAATCCTAAGAAACAACCTAAGTGAGTGTCATCGCATAGCCCTCACCCCTTGGGTTGTCCTGGTACTAAGCACACTGGCCCCGGCCCCCAAGTAGGCACATGCGGAATCGAATGCCTTTCATACAGACAAGCGCCATTCGATCGTACCTACACATAGGTACCTTCTCCCACTCCCATCCATAGCCTTTACTAGCACTAATGGCATGGGTGAGGCACATTTAATCTTTTTAATGTTTTAACCCATTCCCATAAGTTAAATTAAGTTTTCACTTGTTAAATAACTCTTCAGTCGGTTATCCTGGTCTAGCCACTTTAGGGCCCCGGCCCCGCACTGAGAGCCACTCACTTAGGGGTTCTTAGGTTTCCTACCCTTAACCCACATGTCACAATCACATCACAAACATAGTAAAACATATCATAAACACATTTGTAAGACTGCATCAAAGAGTAGAAACTAATAAGATAGTTTATGAACGTTTAGGGAAACTAGGAACGTTTAAGGATATTTAGAATGTCCTGATCCTTTAGACAACCCTAACCCTAAACTACTTCCTAAACACATCCTAACCCTATTAAGGCATCTAAATGCACTGGACATAACCTCTGCCAAACACATTTAAGGTTTTCACAAATTTCCATACGCCAAAATAACGCTTCTTAGATTTCAGTCTAGGCCTGACATTTGACTAATCTTGAAATTTGGCTAAGTCTGGTTTTATGAAAATCTAAAATCTAAAAATCACAAATTTATAAACTAAACTATACTATGAAATTCCTACTAAATAATAACTAAATTTAATAGAAATTTCAATATTCCAAATTTAATATTCACTAAAAACAAACTACCACAAAATAATAAAAGAAAACAAAATAGATTTAAAGTCATTTTTAAATAGGCTATTTAGTATTTCATTATTTTATTTTCCTCCTACAATCTCTCCTTATTTTTCTCCTATATTTCCTCCTTATTATTTTCCTATAACTTCTCCTATATTTCCTCCTTATTATTCTCCTATATTTTACTAAAAGTTTAAATGATTTTACTAAACGTTATTGACATTTTATTTTATTATATTTTTTTTTAAAAATAAAAATAAAACATAACTCAAATGTTTTATTGAAACATATATATTTCAGAAACCAAAATAATATTTATATTATATAAACGTCACCAAATGAATTCATATTAAAATGTTAAAATGGTTGTATTGATAGAATATTAAATGACGGAATAATATAATAATAGAGCATTTGTATTACACTAATACAACATTTGTATAATGTACAGACGATTGACAAAATAATATCATACTACACACACTATTACCAATAATGCAATGATGTTTCACATATTATAATAATACATTTAATACTTCAACATTCTGTAATAATACGTTATTGCAGAATACATTAATCTATCAACCGTCTGCAATAATATACTATTACATAACACATTAATATATTCACCCTACACCATACAATAATAATACGACATTGCACCTATGTTTTGCAATAATAACACACATACAGAAACTTTCAACCAATCTAAAAATCACATTCATACTATTAAATTAAACCTATTTCTCAGGATGGAATCCAACCTGGAGTCCTGCGGAGTCCGGTTGATGAAGATGAATCCTTCCTCTTTGTCTGTTTCCAGCAAGCCTCAAACTCTTCCTGGATGAACTCTCCAGCCTCTATTTGCCAAAATCCAAATGCCAAACTTTTCTGAATCTCCCCAAATTTTTCTCTGGCAATCATAATATATATCTCTATATTTTCCTCCCCTCCCTTACACAAGAAATCTTCCGGTAAATAAAATGGAGGTGGTGGTTGCACGGGTAAACCAATTGTGCAACCATCCCAACCTCTCACCCGTTAATAATATAGTTAATAATATGGTTAATAATATGGTTTGTAAAACCATTCCCGTAAGGGGTAATCATATTTTATTTAATAAGGTTTTAATTTTATTTTATTTTTTGTCTCCTAAATTTAAGGATGACAAAATAGAGAATATATTCTTAAATATTAATTTCCTAACTTACTTAGCCATGGTAATAGAATTTACCAATCCTATTTACCACTAATAAGAATAACATAAGAATAATTTCCTTCACACAAATAATTAATTTATTATATAATAATATATATTAATATATGTATTCATAGGCATATGTGTGCACCCATATGCTTATGGTACATATACCATAAATCATACACATTATTATTAATATTAAATATTAAAATAACATTATTATAAAATATATTATTTATTATTAATGATATTAAATCTCACGATTTAAATCACATACCAACTCGTTCACACTAGTATGCATATACGTAACTTTTAATAATGATAAATTACTAAGTCATACCTATCAAAAATCTACTTACAACTTTGAACATGCCATGAAGACAAGAACTAGCTACCAGATCCACAAATCAACCAACTACAAGATCGCATAATGCCTCCACACAAGGGACTAACTCGACACCTCCCACCTTAGGGTAAAAGGATCAAAGGTGAGGTTTCTTCCTGTGGAACCTGGTGATATCTCCGTAACAAAAACAACGATCGAGGATTTTGAGAGATCGCTCAGACCTGTGAAGCCAGGTGGAGACGATACCCGGTACCTGCAATCCTGCATCACCAAGAAGAGATACATACATATACATATGGATATACAAATCAAATATATGCAAGCAGATGACTAGGATCGATACATCGTGTGGACCTCAACTGAGTGAGTAACTACGACTTCGTCCTGAGTCATAAAAACACATCAGTCACATATCCATGCAACATAGAAGATCATGATAATGGTTAGTATTTAAATCATTGGGTTAGATCCATAAGACATATAAAAATAGATGATTTTCAAATCTCATAAACATATAAATGATATAACCATAAATGAGCATATTAATCATCTGATAAACATAACATCATCCATAAAGCATAAACGTAAATGTATAGTCCTAACCATCACAATAGAATGTCCAAATCAGAAAGTCCAAGTATCAGCATAGGAGAGGTATTACATCCTCCCCCCCTAGAGTTAGGCTTACTCTTGGAAGCCTACAAATAAATATGGATAGGCATCTCTAAGCCTAGAAGCATCTTCCCATGTGGTGGAAGACTCATCATTGGGGTCCCATTGGACCCTTTCCTGCTCTATGGTTCGACCCCTGAGGGTCAGTGTCTTCTGCTCCAAAATGTGTACCAGCTCTAAAGCTAGCTGCCCGTCCGCTACCTGTAATGCATTCCAATCCACCTTCATTGCCTAGCATTGAGATTGGGTTGGGAGAAGATGTACTGAAGACTTCTATGATCTGTTTGGAGTTCAAACTTGTGACCTAACAGAAAGTGTCTCCATATCACCAAGGCATGTACGACTGCTGCTAGTTCGAAGTCGTGGGTGGGGTAGTTGAGCTCATGATCCTTGAGTTTCCTTGTCTCATAAGCCACAACTTTTCCTTCTTGCATAAGAACTACCCCGATCCCTTCTAGAGAAGCATCTGTGCATACTATAAAATTTTTGGATGGTTCAGGAACTGCCAAGATTGGGGCACTGGTTAATCTGTCTTTCAAGGTTTGGAAAGCGGCCTCACATTTTTCTGACCAAACAAACTTCTTACCCTTCCTTTGAAGTGAAGTAATGGGGTGAGCAACCCGAGAAAAATATTTGACAAACCTTCTGTAATACCTGGCTAATCCCATAAAACTGTGAACCTCGGGAACATTAGTTGGAGTTGGCCACTCCACTATAGCTTGAATCTTATCTGGGTCAACAGCAATGCCATTTCTTGATATGACATGCCCAAGACACTTAACCTCAGTCTGAAAGAATTCACACTTTTCAGCATTAGCATACAGTTGGTTCTCCCTAAGGCACTACAATACTTGCCGAAGATGAACCTCATGTTCTTCAAGAGTTTTGGAGTAAACCAAGATATCATCTAAGAATACTATCACAAATTTGTCCAAGTAGGTTCTAAACACTCCATTCATTAGGCTCATGAATACGGAAGGAGCATTTGTTAACCCAAAAGGTACCACAGTGAACTCATAATGGCCATACCTAGTGCGAAAAGTTGTTCGATGAATATCAGCTTCTTGAATCCTGAGTTGATGATAGCCTGACTTGAGATCTATTTTAGAGAATATTTTTGCCCCCTTCATTTGATCAAATAGGTCATCAATGCGAGGTAGGGGATACCGATTTTTGATGGTAACCTTGTTCAGTTGACAATAGTCAATACATAATCAAAGGGATCCATCTTTCTTCTTTACAAATATCACTGGCGCTCCCCAAGGTGATACACTAGGTCTTATAAACCCTTTTTCTAAAAGTTCTTCTAGCTGAACCTTGAGTTCCTCAAGTTCTTGCGTGGTCATATGGTACGGAGCTTTGGAAATTGGTTCTACTCCCGGCACCAAATCAATTCAAAAATCTATGTCTCTCTTGGGTGGCATCCCTAGAATTCCTTTTGGAAAAACATCCAAGTATTCCTGTAAAAGGGGGTGATCTAATGATATCTCCCTACTCTCTTCTTGATCTAAATCCTCCATTGTGACTGCAAAAAGTTGGCATCCTTTGCGCATGCACCTCTTAAGCTACATCACAAAAATCATGCGGAGAGAGATGGATGATTGAACCCCAATAATCTTCTTAGGTTTCCCCGAGTCATCAGTGCATTGAACACTTTTGTTTCAACAATCCAAAGTGGCTTTGTGAGCATCCAACCAATCCATGCCCAACACTACTCCATATGATCCTAAAGGAATCACTCTAAGATCCACTAAGGTAGAGAAAGGTCCAAGTTCCAAACTACAACTTTGAACGTAGGAGTCAGAGACTACTCTTGCCCCGGAGGCTAGTTCAACCTGCCACCTATCTTCTTGCCTTACTGCCTTCAGCCCACATTGCTCTACTAAAAAGGATGAAATAAAAGAATCTTTTGCTCCTGAATCAAACAAAACGGTGGTAGAGATACCCTTTAACAAACCTGGAGTTTCAATGACTGTCCCCTGACGATTGGCTTGCCCATGGTTTACAGTAGAAAACACTTGATGAGATCTGCCTGAGTTACCTACTGTAGGTTCAAAAGTGGCCTGTCTAAAACTAACTGCTGGAGAAGATTTCTGAGGGCAATTAACTGCAATGTGCCCATGCTATCCACAAGAGTAACATCCAGTGTTTTTGACAAAATTCCTCCCTGCAGTAGGTGCACTAGATTGCTGGTAGCTACCTTGACTAGAGTTCTGAGGCATACTTTGAGCTGGTAGATAGTTTGGGAATCATTTTTCACATAGCCAGTTGTGAGGATTATTAGATTAAGAACCCCCACTTTTAATTTTGTTTCCATTTTGATTGTTGCTATTATTGTTGCTGACGAATTTCCTTTTCTGTTGGTTCTGATTCCCCTTAGGTGGATAGTTCTTAGGTGTGCCTTGAAATTGATTCCCTGACCCAACCTGGAAAGTATTGCCACCTTGGCCACTGGTTTGGCTTCCTAACCCCAAGGCTATATTTTGTTCTTCAAGATGAGCCTTAATGACTGCATCATTTATAGTCTGAGGTTCAAACATTCTTACACTACAGGCCAAGCGACTATTGAGCCCTCTAAGAAAGTGTTGAGTTAACATAGGTTCATCATCCTTAAACCCTGAATATGGCTTGAGTTCCAAGAACTTCCTCTCATAGTCATCCACTGACATATTAAGCTGTCTTAGAGTATGAAATTCTTCAGCTCTTTCCCGCCTCCAATGGTCAGATAGAAATTTAGCTCGAAAAAGTTCTAGGAATAGTTCCCAAGAGAGGGTGGTGATGTCTAAGTGAAGTTTCTCTCTTTCTGTTTCCCACCATGTGGATGCAAAGTCTCTAAGATGAATAACTACAAACTGGGCTTTGGTATTACTGTGGTATGGGTGCATGGAGAAAAGCCTTTCTAATTATAGCAACCAAGTTTGTGCGGAAGTTCCACCTTGTGTTCCCTTAAATGGGTTTGTCTTGGTTCTAAGGAGATCCTACATATGAGAAGCCCGAAGGGCATCCTCTTCCAATGTCTGGTCTCTCCTCCTAGGACTTCTTTCTCTTTCCTCATTATGAGTGCTACTCTCCCCATGCTGGCCTTTATCCTGCCCTGCCTCTAACCTCTGAAGGATTTTTTGTAGTAATACTGCTACTTGGGCTCCCTGAAAACCTCCTGATTGATTGTTAGATTGTTCCCCTTGTTCCTCATATTGTTCTTCTTCATGAGAAATTTCATGTTGAGATCTAGGAGGGGCATTTTGGGCACCTCCTCTTTGACCACGGGTTACGGGTGGCATCCTGCCATGAGTTAAGAAGAATGATGAGTTTTAGGGTTTTTGATTTTCATTTTGAGTTTTCCTAAGATGTAGTGCAAGTTTAAGGTACATGGACCCAATTATTTAGGCCCCAGTGTAGCAACTTAGGGCTTTGATACCAAAGATGTCATGCCCCGCAAGGGAACCGGGAAGAGAACAAAGATTCTCTTTGTAAAGAAAACCTAACCAAAAATTTATTTATTTTTAAAAAATTTTCAAAACAATAATATGAACAAAACCTAAACTTAGTTTCCTCCAAGGTTCCCTTTTATTTAATGCATGATTCATTTAAGGCCATTAAGTAAACTAAGAACAAGATAAAGTTCTCAAAACAAATTACATCATATCTTTAAGAAATACAAAATATTTTCATTTCAACTTTCCATTTAAACATCTATATTCCTAAGTATCCTTTATGAACAATATAACTTTTTAAAATCAAATAAAACTCATCTAAATACATTGCACATATACTACATAACTTGGAATGTTACAAAATCCTTTTTCTTTTCCAACATACATCTTAAACATAAAGTTCACATTTCCCTTTTCTCTTTTTCCTAAGTCTACCCATACATCATTTTGAATCACATCAATGATTACATTACATTCATCTCCTCATAGGAGGTAACAATAATTTTACAAAATGAAATATAATTACAAAGCCTTCATTCTTCAAAACTGGTACATAAGCAAGCATGAATCTCCAAACACTGCATCCGCCAAAAGATACCTCGATAAAAGATTTACCACCCAACCATGTGGATACCTGAAAGGCCCACTCCCCCGTGCTAGGAGATAAACACCAAGCCCACAAAGAAGTAACTTACTGGGTTTTTACAAAGGGTTGAATAACAATTCCACAAATAAGGTTCACTTCACAAGGGTTCTAAGGTTTGGGTAGAAAATCCTAAGAAACAACCTAAGTGAGTGTCATCGCATAGCCCTCACCCCTTGGGTTGTCCTGGTACTAGCCACACTGGCCCCGGCCCCCAAGTAGGCACATGCGGAATCGAATGCCTTTCATACAGACAAGCGCCATTCAATCGTACCTAGGCATAGGTACCTTCTCCCACTCCCATCCATAGCCTTTACTAGCACTAATGGCATGGGCGAGGCACATTTAATCTTTTTAATGTTTTAACCCATTCCCATAAGTTAAATTAAGTTTTCACTTGTTAAATAACTCTTCAGTCGGTTATCCTGGTCTAGCCACTTTAGGGGCCCGGCCCCGCACTGAGAGCCACTCACTTAGGGGTTCTTAGGTTTCCTACCCTTAACCCACATGTCACAATCACATCAAAAACATAGTAAAACATATCATAAACACATTTGTAAGACTGCATCAAAGAGTAGAAACTAATAAGATAGTTTATGAACGTTTAGGGAAACTAGGAACGTTTAAGGATATTTAGAATGTCCTGATCCTTTAGACAACCCTAACCCTAAACTACTTCCTAAACACATCCTAACCCTATTAAGGCATCTAAATGCACTGGACATAACCTCTGCCAAACACATTTAAGGTTTTCACAAATTTCCATACGCCAAAATAACGCTTCTTAGATTTCAGTCTAGGCCTGACATTTGACTAATCTTGAAATTTGGCTAAGTCTGGTTTTATGAAAATCTAAAATCTAAAAATCACAAATTTATAAACTAAACTATACTATGAAATTCCTACTAAATAATAACTAAATTTAATAGAAATTTCAATATTCCAAATTTAATATTCACTAAAAACAAACTACCACAAAATAATAAAAGAAAACAAAATAGATTTAAAGTCATTTTTAAATAGGCTATTTAGTATTTCATTATTTTATTTTCCTCCTACAATCTCTCCTTATTTTTCTCCTATATTTCCTCCTTATTATTTTCCTATAACTTCTCCTATATTTCCTCCTTATTATTCTCCTATATTTTACTAAAAGTTTAAATGATTTTACTAAACGTTATTGACATTTTATTTTATTATATTTTTTTTTAAAAATTAAAATAAAACATAACTCAAATGTTTTATTGAAACATATATATTTCAGAAACCAAAATAATATTTATATTATATAAACGTCACCAAATGAATTCATATTAAAATGTTAAAATGGTTGTATTGATAGAATATTAAATGACGGAATAATATAATAATATAGCATTTGTATTACACTAATACAACATTTGTATAATGTACAGATGATTGACAAAATAATATCATACTACACACACTATTACCAATAATGCAATGATGTTTCACATATTATAATAATACATTTAATACTTCAACATTCTGTAATAATACGTTATTGCAGAATACATTAATCTATCAACCGTCTGCAATAATATACTATTACATAACACATTAATATATTCACCCTACACCATACAATAATAATACGACATTACACCTATGTTTTGCAATAATAACACACATACAAAAACTTTCAACCAATCTAAAAATCACATTCATACTATTAAATTAAACCTATTTCTCAGGATGGAATCCAACCTGGAGTCCTGCGGAGTCCGGTTGATGAAGATGAATCCTTCCTCTTTGTCTGTTTCCAGCAAGCCTCAAACTCTTCCTGGATGAACTCTCCAGCCTCTATTTGCCAAAATCCAAATGCCAAACTTTTCTGAATCTCCCCAAATTTTTCTCTGGCAATCATAATATATATCTCTATATTTTCCTCCCCTCCCTTACACAAGAAATCTTCTGGTAAATAAAATGGAGGTGGTGGTTGCACGGGTAAACCAATTGTGCAACCATCCCAACCTCTCACCCGTTAATAATATAGTTAATAATATGGTTAATAATATGGTTTGTAAAACCATTCCCGTAAGGGGTAATCATATTTTATTTAATAAGGTTTTAATTTTATTTTATTTTTTGTCTCCTAAATTTAAGGATGACAAAATAGAGAATATATTCTTAAATATTAATTTCCTAACTTACTTAGCCATGGTAATAGAATTTACCAATCCTATTTACCACTAATAAGAATAACATAAGAATAATTTCCTTCACACAAATAATTAATTTATTATATAATAATATATATTAATATATGTATTCATAGGCATATGTGTGCACCCATATGCTTATGGTACATATACCATAAATCATACACATTATTATTAATATTAAATATTAAAATAACATTATTATAAAATATATTATTTATTATTAATGATATTAAATCTCACGATTTAAATCACATACCAACTCGTTCACACTAGTATGCATATACGTAACTTTTAATAATGATAAATTACTAAGTCATACCTATCAAAAATCTACTTACAACTTTGAACATGCCATGAAGACAAGAACTAGCTACCAGATCCACAAATCAACCAACTACAAGATCGCATAATGCCTCCACACAAGGGACTAACTCGACACCTCCCACCTAAGGGTAAAAGGATCAAAGGTGAGGTTTCTTCCTGTGGAACCTGGTGATATCTCCGTAACAAAAACAATGATCGAGGATTTTGAGAGATCGCTCAGACCTGTGAAGCCAGGTGGAGACGATACCCGGTACCTGCAATCCTGCATCACCAAGAAGAGATACATACATATACATATGGCTATACAAATCAAATATATGCAAGCAGATGACTAGGATCGATACATCGTGTGGACCTCAACTGAGTGAGTAACTACGACTTCGTCCTGAGTCATAAAAACACATCAGTCACATATCCATGCAACATAGAAGATCATGATAATGGTTAGTATTTAAATCATTGGGTTAGATCCATAAGACATATAAAAATAGATGATTTTCAAATCTCATAAACATATAAATGATATAACCATAAATGAGCATATTAATCATCTGATAAACATAACATCATCCATAAAGCATAAACGTAAATGTATAGTCCTAACCATCACAATAGAATGTCCAAATCAGAAAGTCCAAGTATCAGCATAGGAGAGGTATTACATCTTGGATCTGCACTCGGATGCCTTGTGACCCTGTTTGTTGCACTTGTGACAATTACCTCTGAATCTAGGTTTTTCCCTGCATTCATTTGCTTTGTGACCAGGTTGATTGCAGCTGTAACATTTTCCATTGAATTCTGCTTTTTCATTGTTCCAACATTTATTTGAAGTATGTCCTATTTTACCACAATGATTGCAAGTAGGTTTTTGATTTCTTTGAGTACCTTGCTTAGAAGATTCGCCTTCTCCTTTGTATCCAAGTCCTGCTTTTCCTTTTTGCCTATGAAGATTTCGCTTATACAGCTGATTCAGGTCTTCTTGACTTTTCAACAATCCTTCATTGATTTGTTTTTCAGTGTTTAGGTCATCCACCAATCTTAGATTGATTTCCTTTTCAGATCTTAGTTCTTCTCTTGTGCTTTCTATTTCTGATCTTAGATTCAGAATTTCCTCATTTGTATGAGAGATCTGATCAATTAGGTTTTCTAGCTGAAGGGTTTTATTTTGGACTTCACTGTTTCTTCCATCTAATTCATCTTTCAACTTGTTTCTCTGTTCCAAGATCTCACAAAATCTTGTAGAGTGTAGCTCTTGTTCTCTTTTCAATTTTCTCACTTCTTCCTGCAGAGACCCATTCTTTTCTTGGAGTTCTTTGACAGCATTGTTTGCTTCATCTGAGTTATTTGAGGGAAGAAGATCTTCAATCTTTTCTTCAATGTAATTCTGATCATTCATCTGATTTGCAAGTTCCTTCCTTCTTCTTAGGGATTGGGAAAGATGTTCTTTTGCTTCTTTGAGTTTAGCTATGGCCATTTCCAGATCTAGCTTTTCATTTTCAATCACCTTGTTCAGTTTGAATACCTCCATTGTCCTGGATCTTTGCTCAAGCTAGTTAAGCTTTGTCTTGAGAACCAATGCTGCTCTGATACCAATTGTTGGAAATATTCAGGAATTAACCGATTTACTGAGAGGGGAGGGGTGAATCAGTAACTCCAAATTTTCTTACAATTACAGATGTATTAACATGTAATTTACTTTAACCTTTTGCATATAGAAAGCATGAAACTTAAATGCATTCACAATAATGACACATAGATTTGGTTACCCAGAAACCTTCCAAAAGAAAGTAAAACTGGGGTGGGGATGAAACCCACAAAGCTTTAATACTGCAGAATAAAGTTGGCCGGTTAAGGCTTACAATTTGATCACTTCTGATGATCTGCCCTGTTAGGAGCAATAAGGATTTCTAAATCCACCCTGTTAAAGGATTTACAAACATACAATGAAGTATGCACTCGGTAAAGAGATTTTACAAAAGACTGTTAAGTCTACCCGGTTAAAGGATTTAGTACTGATTCACCTGTTAGAATGAAACAGTAGATCTCTGGCTTTGCAACTGGATTGCTGATTGAGATTCGCTGATGTACTGATCACCTTCTGTGATGAATTTGTCTTTGCTGTACCTTATACTGCTGAAGCCTTCTGTAATTCGCTTATCTCTGCCTTTCTTTCTCTTTCACATATATTCTTTTTTTTTTTATACTTCTTGACATTTTTACAACATTGTTTATATACAAGACTTAAACAATTAATTACAATTACAATTACAAAGTCGGCTTGACAAATAAACATAAGTGCTACTAAGTCGGCCCAAGTATGGTTACACGGTTCCTGCAAACTAACTCGGTGACTTTCTGATACTCGGCATCCACTGCATTACTCGGCATCGTCATGCACTCGGTAGAAGTGAAGGCACGGTTCATACTGATCACTCGGTAGGTTTTGAACTCGGTAAATACTGGTGACTCGGTAGACATGATGTTACTCGGTT
Source organism: Chamaecyparis obtusa (assembly GCA_027943335.1). Lineage (NCBI taxonomy): Eukaryota > Viridiplantae > Streptophyta > Pinopsida > Cupressales > Cupressaceae > Chamaecyparis > Chamaecyparis obtusa. Next base: position 233,711 of record BSBK01000830.1, on the reverse strand, counting down.
TACACTGTCCTGTTCGGTTTGTACTAACTTGCTCGGTTTGCACTGTCTGCTCAGTTTGCACTGTCTGCTCGGTTTGCACTGTCTGCTTGGTTTGCACTGTCTGCTCGGTTTGCACTGTTTGTTCGGTATGCACTGTCTGCTCGGTTTGCACTGTCTGCTCAGTTTGTATCCAGAATGCAAATAAGTGTTGTCACTAGTGGCAATTCTGCTTAATGCCAACAGATAGATGAGAGTTAGTATGCTCTATATCTAAAATATTATAAGAATGAGAAATTAATATATGTAGGAAAGAGTATTTGAAGTCCTTTAGAGAGAATGGTCTGCAATTCTTAGAATAAGAACCTAGAGATGACTTATAGTTTTTGTACTATAATGTATGGTTTGTGAATGTTGCACTATCCTATTTTTACATCCACATAAGTTCAAATGTTTTACTATTTGTAGATAGTAAGGTTGGTTGTTAGGAATGGTCAGAATAGGTCTAAAAAGGATCTACATCCCCCTACATTGGTGTTTCTAGGTATTGTGGATATGTTCCTAAAATTTGTGTAATGTTATATTTTAGATATCTTATGTTGGCTTCCTCTACAAGTGAAGTTATGGTGTTTTGAATGTGGAATTATTTTTGGTACTAGTCTCTGACTAAATCAATTAATTATGGTGATCTACATTGTATTCCTCTAGTCTAGATGTACTTTGGAAAATAAATAAGGTGATAATATGTATCTTATCTTATAATACTAGGAGCTATATTGAAATATATGTTTATGGTGTTTTCTCTTGAGAATGTTTATGGGTAATTGTTCTTGTTAATAGTATTGTGGTATATACCCTAGTGTGATAGGTTCTTCCACCCTCTAATTGACATATAATATTAGTTATTATTAGATATTTTTGCTTCCCAGATCTCATGATATGTTTCAACTCATAGTAAGAGATATTGTGTTATATGTTTTAGCTTGATAGTTATATTGTGACAACTTGTAGGAATGCTTCAAATTCATTTACCATCAAGTGATCCAATGTTGCAGTTTATTTATTTAGATATAATTATGTCAAGAGATTTCTTTGATATCTACACCTAATTTTTTGTTTGTTTATATGACAAGTATTTACTATATTTTTTGTGGCCAATTCAAGATATTTTACTTTACGATGTCATGTGATAATCATGAAAAATATTATGGATATAAGGGAAAGCATACCAACATGGTGTAATTATTCACATGATTTAATTTCCTTTTAGGTCCTTAAGATATTGTATATGAGTACGATGATCTATTTTTGATACACTACATCCTACTAGACATACCTAATAGGTTTTATTTCATCACGTGGTGAAGATATGATGCAGGAGCATCCTGGGTGTAAGAGCAGTCTTATATCACCCAAAAATATTTCTATTTTTGTATTCAATAAGGGCTATCTTGTGCAGAGTTGCTGTTTATGGAAACTTGCTATTTTTAGTAAGTTGGTCTTACGATCTCAGAATGTTCTAATTTTACATGTGGAGGTTCATCTCAGTCATATCAGCCTGCTAGCAAAGTTTCATGGCTAGATCAGGTGTAGTTTTGAAGATATTGAAGATTTTCGGTATTGGCAGCAGGGTACAGAAACTTCAAACTTAGTTTTGAAGGCTTTAGAGGCCCCGAATGAGGTTGAAAATTTGGGTGATGGGTGCTTTGCGTGGGTCAAGCCTATAGAGTGCTTTGTGGCATTTTTAGAATGGGGTCATAATAGCCAATCAGGTCAACGGGTGATGACTTATGGTCTTCGAAAGTTGGGTCACCTGAAATGGCGAAAAATAATTTTTCTTCAAAATTTCTGTTTGGGTTTCAAAACTCATTTTAAGTGGACTTTGATGTAATAAATTGTAAAATAAAATAATTCTAAGTTTGGTTGGCCCTAAGGGCTAAATTTCTAGAACCTTCTCGGGCAGTGGAAATTGCCTATATAAAGAAGGCTCGTAGTGTTGTCTAGGGTAGTTCTGGGTAGTAGATCTGGGTATTGATTTGAGGCTTTGTCCTACAGAATATTGTAAGGGAATGCCCATGTGGCTTTTCATATTGTAATTCTGAAAGTTTGTAATTCCACATTTGTGGAGATAATAAGAAGCCAATTTTCTATTCTTGCATATTATTGTTGTTGTTTCTCTATTTCTGTTATATGTTTTTGGTATTAAGGGGAGCACCCTTCATCAAGTGGTATCAGAGTAGGAGTTCTTGAGTGTGTAAATAGATCACCGACTGTGAGGCAATTTGCACCAGGACCATGGTTAGGGTTTCAGCGTGCATCACGAAAATGCCTCCATGAAGAGAACGTGGTGGAAGAGCTGGTGTTGTGACACCTGAGGTTATAGAGCTACAGAGACAAGTGCGAGCATTGCAAGAAGAGATTCATAGAGGAATGAATCTTAATGTCAGAGATGAAAGCGAGGATGAAGCTAAAGAAGAATATCAAGAAGGAGAAGCTGAAATTGTGAACCAGGAGGAAGAAAGACTTTTTCAGGCAATTTCCAAGATTGGGAAAAGACCTAAGATTGAGATTCCTACATTTTCTGGAAATCTTAACCCAGAGGAATTGATCAACTGGATCATTGAATGTGAGGAATATCTTGAGTATGAAGATGTTGAGGATCCTGATAGGGTCAAATTTGCGAAGGCTAGATTGAAAGGTCATGCGAAGATTTGGTGGCAAGAAATTCAGTTGGAGTGAAATAGAAGAGGGAAGGATAAAATCACAAGATGGGATCAGATGGTGGATAAATTGAAGTGACAGTTCATTCCTATTGAATATGAGCTTGACCTACTAAAGAAAATGCAAAGTTTGAAGCAAGCAGGAAGATCTGTTCAGGAGTATACAGAGGAGTTCTATCGACTCCTCATTAGAATAGGCCATGCAGAAGCTGATAAGGAGAAAGTTTCTCGATACCTTAATGGGTTAAGGCCAAGCATTTAGGAGGAGTTGAATCTGGTTCAAATGAACAATATTGAGGAGGCATACCAGCTTGCCCTAAAAGTAGAGGAAAAGCTGAACAAGAAGTTTGAGAGCAGACAAAATGGAAGAGGTTGTGGTGGAAGATTTGGTGGACGATCATATGGTGGCCGAAATGAAGATCCGAAAAAGAAGGATGAGGCCAGTAGTGGTCAGAATCAGAGAGAAAATATTTCCAATCATTTCCAGGATCAGAGTAATAGAGATCAGAGAGGAAGAGGAAGAGGACAAGGATCTGGAAGAAGAGGCTTCCATGGAACATGTTTTCACTACGGAGAAGAAGGTCATAGGGCATTTGAATGTCCTCAGTGCCAAGGTAGAATAGACAGGAGAAATGAAGGCCAGGCCAGAGTTGCACATGTAGATGAAGATGCTAGATCACCAAATTCTGAAGATGCTGAAAGAGGAGAAATGCTAATTAACAGAAGAGTCTTGCTGAGTGGTGAGAATGAACCTAAATAAAGGAGGAGCTTGTTTCACACTAGATGCAAGTGTGAGGGTAAATTTTGTGATGTGATTATCGATAGTGGAAGCACTGACAATTTGGTGTTAGAAGAGATGGTGACAAAGTTGAAACTCAAGAGATAGAAACACCCACATCCATATCGGATTGCCTGGGTGCAGGATGACCACAAGGTCATGGTTAGTGAACAGTGCCTGGTAAAGTTCAAGATCGGCGGGTACCAAGATGAGGTACTATGTGATATAATATCTATGGATGCATGTCATTTGTTGTTGGGTAGACCGTGGCAATTTGATAGATGTGCTATACATGATGGTCATGTGAATACCTATTCCCTAACAAAGGATGGAGTGCGACATAAGCTAAAGCTATTGAAGGAGATCGAAGAAAAGGTATGTGGTAATGCAAGAATAACTTTTGTTGATGGAATAAAATTCCTAGATGGTATGAGGCATGAGCATGTGTGTTTTTCTTTAATTCTGAAAGTTGTAAAGAAGAAGTAGAGGATGTACCTGTAGAGGTTGTAGATTTGTTGAATGAGTTTCAGGATATTGTATCTGATAATGTACCTGATGGATTACCACCGGTAAGGAAGATCAATCATCAGATGGATTTGATTCTAGGAGCCAGTTTTCCAAACAAGGCGGCACATAGAATGACACCAATAGAAAGTGAAGGGTTGAACAGACAAGTACATGAGTTATTGTAGAAGGGGTTGATTCGAGAGAGTCTGAGTCCTTGTGCTATACCGGCGGTATTAGAACCAAAGAAGAATGGAGAGTGGAGGATGTGTATAGATTCTAGAGCAATAAACAAGATCACAATCAAGTATAGGTTTCCATTACCATGAATGGATGATATTATAGATTGTTTGAGTGGGGCTATGTATTTCTCAAAGATAGATCTAAAGAGTGGATATCACCAGATTCAGATCAGAGAAGGAGATGAATGGAAGACTGCCTTCAAGACAAAGGAAGGACTATATGAATGGTTAGTCATTCCTTTTGGGCTAACCAATGCACCGAGCACTTTCATGCGGCTCATGAATGAGGTCCTGAAAGAATTTTTGGGTAAGTTTGTCATTGTTTACCTAGATGATATTTTGATTTTTAGCAAGACATTGGAGGAACATATGATGCATATTCGTATGGTGTTTGAGAAGTTGAGAGATGAGAAATTGTTGATTAATTTGAAGAAGTGAAGGTTTGTGAAGAAAGAGTTAGCATATTTGGGATTTGTAGTTTCAGTAGAAGGTCTAAAAATGGACCCAGAGAAGGTACATGCTATCCTTGAATGGCCTACTCCAAGGAGTGCTACTAAGGTAAGATCTTTTCATGGTTTGGCTAGCTTTTATAGAAAGTTTATCATAAATTTAAGTAGTATTTGTCGACCCTTGACTGAAACAATGAGAGGGGATAGAAAAGAGTTTAAGTGGACTAATGGGGCAGAAAAGAGTTTTCAATTGTTGAAACAAAAAGTTATAGAACAACCTGTTTTAGCACTTCCAAATTTTTAATAGGGTGTTTCAAGTAGATTGTGATGCTAGTGGTACTGCAATAGGAGCTGTTATGAGCCAAGAAGGTAAACCTATTGCTTATTTCAGTGAGAAGTTAAATGATGCCAAGAGAAAATATTCTGTCTATGATCAGGAATTTTATGCTATAGTTCAGGCATTAAAGAAGTGGAGACATTATCTACTTCCTAAGGAGTTTGTTTTGTATACTGATCATCAAGCGTTGCAATATTTGAATAGTCAAGGAAAGTTGAATCAGAGGCATTTGAAATGGGTTGAGTTTTTGCAGAGTTATACATTTGTTTTGAAACACAGGAGTGGAAAGTCTAATAGGGTTGCAGATGCTCTTAGCAAAAGGAAACTATTGCTGACAGAGATGCAGATTGAAGTGGTTGGGTTCAAGGAACTCAAGAATTTGTATCCAAAGGATCCTGATTTTGATGAAGCTTGGAAAGCTTGTACAGAACTTGTTACTCTAGACAAGATGAAATGGCTGGATTTTATCATCCAAGATGATATGCTATTCAGAAGGAGTCAGTTGTGCATTCCATAAAGTTCTATGAGGGAGAATCTCATCAAGGAGAAGCATAGTGGAGGATTGGCAGGACATTTTGGTCATGATAAAACCCTTGCTTTGGTGAGTGAAAATTATTATTGGCCACAATTGCAGCAAGATGTGAAGAAGTTTGTACAGAGTTGCAGAGTATGTCAGATGGTGAAAGGAGTGAAGTAGAAGATAGGGTTGTATCAGCCATTGCCTATACCAGAGAAGCCTTGGGAGGATATCAGTATGAACTTTGGTCTTGGTTTACCGAGGACACAACGGGGACATGATTCAGTTTTTGTGGTGGTTGACAGATTTTCAAAGATGGCACATTTCATTCCCTGCAAGAAGACTAATGATGCTATTCATATAGCAGAATTATTTTGCAGAGAAGTGGTGAGACTAGATGGTTTTCCAAAGACCATAGTTTCAGATCGAGATACTAAGTTTGTTCGATATTTTTGGTAGACATTGTGGAAGAAGTTGAAGATGGATTTGAAGTTTAGTTCATCACATCATCCATAGACTAATGGACAGACAAAGGTGGTGAATAGAAGTTTGGGAAATCTGCTGAGATGTTTGGTTGGAGATAAGCCAATAGGATGGGATTTGATTTTACCACAAGCAGAATTTGCATACAATAATTCTTTCAATAGGAGCATTGGTAAATCACCATTTCAGATTGTATATGGAAGTAGTCCAAGAAATGCATCTGAGTTGAGAAAGATAGATAAAGGAGAAATAAGTAGTGCTGAAGCTAAGGATTTTGTAGAACATTTGAAGAACATCCATGAGGAGGTGAGGAAGCATATTACCAAGATGAATGTGTAGTATAAGACTAAGATAGATGAGAAAAGGAGGCATAAGGAATTTTAGGTTGGGGATGAAGTCATGGTTCATTTGTGAAAGGAGCGGTTTCCAGTTGGTACATATAACAAGCTAAAAATGAAGAAGTTTGGGCCATGTAAGATACTGAAGAAGCATGATTCAGGAAATGCATATGAGGTAGGACTGCCTACTGAGCTGAATATTTCACCAGTGTTTAACATTTCAGATTTGATAGAGTATCATGAAGGAGGTGTTGAAGATGAGGTTGCAGCATCACAGTGGAGTATTCTAGCAACCAGTTCAGATATCAACAAGATTGAAGACATACTGGATAGTCATGTTGGTAGAAGCACAAGGAACAAGACATATGAAGAGTATTTGGTTAAATGGAAAGGATGACCTATTAAAGATTCATCATGGCTAACAAAAGAGGAGGTTAACCATCTTGGTTTTCCTCTGCACACCTGAGTCGTGACAGGGTCACTTCTCAAATTACCCTGGGTGTTTGATGCAGGAGCATCCTAGGTGTAAGAGTAATCTTGCATCACCCAAAAATATTTCTATTTTTGTATTCAATAAGGGCTATATTATGCAGAGTTGCTATTTATGGAAACTTGCTATTTTTAGTAAGTTGGTCTTACGATCTCAGAATGTTCTAATTTTACATGTGGAGGTTCATCCCAGTCATATCAGCCTGCCAGCAAAGTTTCATGGCTAGATCAGGTGTAGTTTTGAAGATATTGAAGATTTTCGGTATTGGCAATACGGTACAAAAACTTTGAACTCAGTTTTGAAGGCTTTAGAGGCCCTAGATGAGGTTGAAAATTTGGGTGATGGGTGCTTTGCATGGGTCAAGCCTATAGAGCACTTTGTGGCATTTCTAGAATGGGGTTATAATAGCCAATCAGGTCAACGGGTGATGACTTATGGTCTTCGGAAGTTGGGTCACCTGAAATGGAAGAAAATAATTTTTTTTCAAAATTTATGTTTGGGTTTCAAAACTCATTTTGAGCAAACAAAATAAAATAATTCTAAGTTTGGTCGGCCCTAAGGGATAAATTTCTAGAACCTTCTCGGGTGGTGGAAATTGCCTATATAAAGAAGGCCCGTAGTGTTGTCTGGGGCAGTTCTGGGTAGTAGATCTGGGTATTGATTCGAGGCTTTGTCCTTTAGAATATTGTAAGGGAATGCCCATGTGGCTTTGCATATTGTAATTCTGAAAGTTTGTAATACCACATTTGTGGAGATAATAAGAAGCCAATTTTTTGTTCTTGCATATTATTGTTGTTGTTTCTCTATTTTTGTTATGTGTTTGTGGTATTAAGGGGAGCACCCTTCATCAAGATATAAAGGAGGTTATAATTCAAATATGGACTATGAATTATGGATACATTTTTATGATTTATTGTGACATGCACCCAATACTAGTACGTGAAAACCCAACAAACAATAAAATGACAAAAAACCAAAAGAAAGAGAGAAGAGCAAAAAATATAATAATATAACAATTTAGAATTTAAACAAAGATTTTAGTAAAAGACACATCCTCAAAGGCATAATCTTCATAATTTTTCAATGTCTTTATCCCCTTAGGAATGATATTTCATTTAGACAATACAAAGTCTTACAAACATACAACTCCACTTAACACATCAATCTTTGTATTCACTATCAACTTGCATATCCTTCATCTTTGACATATGTATTTTTCCTGTGAATAATGTTTTCCCCTTTGTTCTTGATCAAAACCCAACAAACCTTGAAAAATTATCGAAATTACTTTATATCCACTAGGGAGGTAGTTGGAAAATTATTTCTTCCATCACTAAACAAAAAATTGTCAGTGGTCATTAAGCATCCAAGAAACTACCAATTTTCATGTCGCTATTTTGGAAATAAGTGTATATCTTGAAAGAAATTGATACAAGAATTTTTAAATTAGTTTGAAGTCAATACAAAAATAATCTATCAACACAAATAGAAAAATAATCCACAACTAACAAAAAGTTAAACTTACTTAAAATACCCAAACTATGAAAAGAAGAACCAAAATTAAAGATGGCGGGATGCCTCTACATTAGACTCCCTAGGTAGGAAAAAGAAATCACGAGATCATTATCATGATATCTTCAATAGAATGACCCAAATTAATAATTTCATGTTTGGTTAGACAAGAAGCATCCTCTAGGAGTTGATCTCTACACTTTACCAAAAAACTAAAGTATTCATGCTCCTAGGTCTTCTTTAATAGATGTTTGTTGAGAACGCATTCTATGCCTAGCAAAGAAAATGTAGTTCCTTGTTCATTAGTTATTGTTTTTTATATACCTCTATTTTACCTTCCTTGTCACTTCCTTTATATGGCCACAACTCTTCTACATTGAAGATGGGAAAAATGATAAGGCCTAAAGGGAGGGATATTTCATAGGGATTTTATAAAAACCTTATGAGAATCTTCCTGGGACCACCCTTTTTTATTTTTAGTTTATTGTACTCTCCTTTAGGAAATATATCTTTCCTAAGTTGATCCAAAATAATGTTTTCCTCCTTGAAATACATATCTCCACTTTTTATTAGTTTAATATCCATAATTGTTGACTTAATGTCTAATTTTTTTGACAACATTGCACCAATAGTTGTGACTTTAAAGTTGTTAGTACAATGATGACTACCCATAGTTGAATGAAATGTACCATTAGTTTTAAAAAGAAACCAATGACATGATGCCACATCAACAGCACAAGTATGGGTACCCTTTTTGCATGATCATTCATCTCACTTTTTATTTGGGTTGTTTTGGACACCTTGGAAAAAGGAATGTTGATGTGGCATCATAATTGATGATGTGGACCTAAAACCTTAGTTATAAGCATACAACTTTCCAAGTAACCTTCCATAAAAAATTGGGAGTGATTTGAAATTTCCACCTAGGATTTTGAGAAACATGAAGTTAGGGTGCTCAACTACTAGGTCCTCTCCCCTAGCAATGACTCCCCTCCTTATCATTTCTTTCAAATTAAACATTCTATCAGTATTAGAAAACATTACATTGAACTTATATCTAGATTTCTAATAATAGCAATACATACCATTTTCCCCAGGAAAGTTTATGATACTCTCGTTCTAGTATATACAAGCTAGAGATGCATAATGTTGGATTCAAACCCTTTTTTAAGTCATTCACTAAGAGATTCTTTAGTATGAGGTTTTGAGATTTTTCTTCTATAATAGATTTGGTTTCCATACATAATTAATTTAAAGGATTTTTATGTTTATTTTAAAGGCTCAATCATGGGTTGATCGAAGGAAGAAAAGGATTGAGATGAAGAATCAATTTAAGAAGCAAGAGCATTGGGATTAGACTTAGCTTGAAAGTTCTTCAGACATTAATGAGCATGTTGGTTAAGAATGGTTTTATGAGATAAACTTGAAGGATTAGGTTCAAAAATCATAGGTTACGAGGAGGGAATGACTATGAGTTGAGGAATGATAGGTGGAGGAATAGGTGGGGTAGGTAAGACTATTGTAGGTATCAACCTTAGGAAGACTAATCTCAAGAAAATTTTCTACCTTGTATTGATGATAGGATCGATAAAGATGATCAAGACAATTAGGTGGTCTTTGAGGGAGAGATGGAAAAAATAAATCTATCTTAGCACAATCTTGAGGATGTGAAGGTTTATAAAGAGAATGATTAATGGTGAAAACTTCTCCTTTATGAGGAAATTTTATGCACTTATGAATAGGAGAGGCTACAACTTGCATGGAAGAGAGCTATGGAATGCCAAGATTAACTTTAAATTGATTGAAAGTAGGAATAATAACAAAGGTAGAATGAACAACCTTACCAAAAAGGGTCACATGAAGATTAATAGAACCTTGATGATGATAAAGAAAACCATTAAAATTTTGAATCCAAACACTAGATGTATTGTAGATATCCTTATGTAATCCTTTATTAAAAAGATGTTCTTTAGTGATAGCATTCACAGAGGAAGACTGATCAATCAAAACACCATGAGAATAGATATGAGCTAGCCTAGAATTAATGTAAAGATGACCATTAGGTGTTTTAAATATATCAGAATGATCAAAGGTGATAGGAGGTGTAGATTTAGGTTGGTGCAAAGGTAAAATCAAAGGTTAAGGCTGAGAATCAACATGATTAACTGCATGATTAGATTCTTCTACCTTGTCATCATAACTAATGTTAGTAACAAGAGAAGAAGTTTGATTAATGACATTTGTTGAATGTGAAGGTAAGGGTTTGGTGTAAATTTGCAAATTTTGATTGGGAGGTGCTATGGATTTGTTCATACTATTAACCTTAGAATCAAAAGATATAACATTAGAATCAATAAGAACTTGAATAGCATTATTTAAAGAACAACACATTTGAGTATCATGACCAAGTTGATGATGATATCAATTGACAATTTTTTTTTATCAAAATAGTTAGGCATTGGTTTTTTAGTGTCAATAGGATGGATAGGAGGAAGTTTAAGAATGTTAGCCTTAATCAACTTCATCATCACCACATGTAAAGGTTAAGATAAAGAAGTGTATGTTGGCAATTTGGCTGAGGTATGTACATGGATGTTGTCATTATGGAAACATATGTTCCCTATGAAGATCACATAAGCTAGAAAGTAAGTATGGAAGATTGCAGACTAAAATTGTCTAAGTATGAAACAGTGTTTTTGACAGAGCACCTGACATAGTTTTTTTTGGTGACGTTCACTGGAGCATGATCAAAGATTGTACAGTTGAACATAGACTCTATGGTGTCTAAGGATACCCCATCTCAATGCACAAAAGAGTATAGATAGTACAGACAAAGTTATGATTGTTTTACCAATGATAGAGTACAGTCGACAAAGCAGTTTTGAAGGCAAAACTAGTAAATGAATTAAGGGATTATTTTGCTTGTCAAAATAATGACTTAATATTATAAAGAGATGACATCCTAGATGTTTACTCTTGGATAAAGATATGCAAGCTGACTAGAGAAAGATATTATGTTTGTATCTTTTATAAATAAAGATGTACCAGACATACTTGAAATGTAACTTGTAACTTGTAATAGTTGTATATTGTGATAGCGGCGAAAGTTGTTGATGCGAAGTTGTAAGCAGTACCATATTGTAATCAATAAAAATTTGTATTACTTGTTTGGGAAGTGAGCTCATCTAGTAATCAGGTTTTGTATCTACAACTCCTAACAAGGTTGAGGCTTCTAACAAGGCCTATAGACCCTTAACTAGGACTGATACACTATATGTTTGTAATAGACTCCTAATAGGGTCAACATCCTTAATAAGATATCTTTTGATTAGTGGATCTTTGTGGGTACCATCCCCACCAGGGTTTTCCCTTGGCCAGGGTTTCCTCGAGAACATATAATATGTTATGAGTTCTTTACATTTACTGTTATGTATGCTATTTAGTCTCTTATGCTTTAAAGTAATCTGTTATATCCATAAGTGGGAAAAAGTAAAAGTTTGTGAAATACTGATTCACCCCCCCTCTTAGTATTTCCTATTTCTAACAATTGGTATCAGAGGGCAGTTACTTAGAGAAGGAACAATGAAGGAAAGCCTAGTAGCTTGAGTAAGATCTCTATGGATATGGATCAGTTACAGGAGAATCTTGAAGAAGCTCTTGAACAAATTGATATGCTTACTGATGAAAGAAACACTCTGAAAAGAAAGTATGATGATGCAAAGAATCTTATTGAAAAATTGAAAGACAAGATAGAAGATCTAAAATTTGAGAAGGAATCTGAAATTCTTGTTGAAGATTTTGATGATTTAGAAAAAGAAAATGTGATCCTTAAATATGAATTGAAGATAGAAAATCTAAAGCTTAGCTTGAAAGATGGAAATGAAAATTTGAGATCTGAGAATGAAAGTTTAAAGAATGAGAATGAAGATCTGAAATCTAAACTTGGCAAGGTAAAATCTGAATTTGATAAAGTCAAATTGCAGTATGATGAACTTGAGAAATACAACAAGATTATGAAAGGTGAATTGACTCAATCCAAACAACAACTTCAGAGGCTATATTCAAATAGTGAAAATTTTAATGAGCAAGTATCTTATGGAAAACTAGTCTATGAAAAAACTGGTCTTGGATTTAACATATTGAAGATAGTTAGTGCAAGCAAGAAACCAGATCTGAATGTATGTGAAAGCAGTGAAAAAAAGAAGTTAGATGAGAACAAATTTGAAAATGCACCTAAGCAAGAAGAATCACCGAAGCAAGAAGATGCATCGAAGAAAGAAGAACCACCGAAGCAAGATGAACCATCCAAAGGTATGCAAAGAGAATTCAAAGGTAGATGTTTTGCTTGTAATACTATTGGTCATATGAAGAGAGATTGTACAAGTAAACAATTCAAACCTCTTAATGGATATTGTTATAATTGTCATGGTTTTGGACATAGAGCTATTGAATGTAGAAGATCTAAAGTTATTGAGAATAATTACAATAGTAGAATGCCTAAAAATACTAACAATGCAGATCAAAGATCAACTGAAGACATGAAAAGATGAAATGGAATAGTATGTTATAGATGCAACAAAATTGGACATATTCCTAGAAATTGCAGGACACAAATCAATCAGCAAACACCTAGATATGGAACCAATGGAATCATTTGTCAGTTATGTAACAAGATTGGACACACAACAAGATTTTCCAAAATGAACAATGGAGGTTATCATCATAACCCTAACCCTAGAAACTATGCAAGAAGGAATGAAAATGCCGGAAACAAAGAGAAAGGTTGTTGTAGCAATGAAGATGAAGTAAAATTTGTTAAAGGCACAAATCAAGAAGGTATGTTAAGCACTAAAGGTAATTAGGAAGGTAATGTATCTAATGGTAAGAATAAGTCTTTACCTAACCCTTCTTTAAGCACTTAAATTATGTAAATTTTTGTAGTTTAGGAACTTAGAATTAGTGTAGAATTAGATTTTGAATGAGTTAAGTTTTGTGCAGTTAGATGAAGGTTTTTTATGTTATAATAATGCTATGGTTAAGTGTGCAAAAAAAATATTTTGTTTTGCGAGGTTGCAAGAAGATTTATGGTTGCAGGTTTATAGAATCAACTTTTGGCATTTTAGCGGCAAAAGAATTTGAATGTGATGTCAGATTGAGTAAATGCTAAGTATTAAAATATTGAAATCAAAGTTATTGTGATTATCAAGTGATTAGAAGTGATTTGGAGAGTGAAGAAAGAAGTTTGGAAGTGATTTGCAGAAGTTTGAAGTGCCGATCTAGCGAAAGCCCTAATTTTGTGAATTTAAGGTATTTATCTGACTAAGATCTTGAATCAACTTAAGTAATCAGATATAATCATGGATGTGTCATTGATTCACAACATTAAGGATAAGAACAGACCTAGAACTAAGAAAGATCTAGTTGAACCCTCAGAAAGAGATGCTAGTTTAGCTTTATCATCCGTACCAGATGAAGTTCTTCATTTAGAGAATGTTAAAAGTTATCTTGGATGCAAATATGAAACCCTAAGGGAGAGTAATTTTAATGGTGAATATCAAAAATTGTACAACAAGGATATGTCAGTGAAACAAGGTTATGAACATCTAGAAAATAATGAAATCATTAAGTACTATATGAAATATGAATTTGATGATGAGGAGTGTACTAAGATCATTTTGAGTAGGTTACATAATGGTAAATTTTGGTTAGAAGATAGAGTTATTGACATAACTACAGACCTAATTCATGATGTGACTAGATTATCAAAAGTTGATGCAATTCCACTGAATGAGAAAAACATCAGAAAGATTGTGATTGATAACACCGGTTCAATATACAATGGCAGAGGTATAGTCATTAGTAAGATTAAGCAAGATGATGTAAAATACTTGTGTAAAATTTTGACAACAAAATTCTATGGAAGTTCTAGAGAAGATGATATGCCAGTAGGTATGGTACACATTTCTTATTTGATGTGTGTGGAGAAGAAGCCTATGGATATGTGTGAAATTCTAAGAATACAGTTGTTTGAGAATTTGGAAAAGATAAAGAAAGCTAAATACACTCACTTTAGATTTTCCTCATTGGTTACATGTTCTTCCACTTACTAAGAAGATTTCCTCACACTATTGATTGGAATGATGGTGAGAATACTATGGAAAGAATCAATAAATTTTACATGAAACATCTTATTGAGAAGGTTAATGACAGTGTAAAGTTAGTGTTGAAAACTTTTCAAAACATTCTGGTAAATAGATCAAGAATTCCTCCATCCCTAGTTGAGAAATACAAAGATGATATATGTTTTATGGTTGATATTGATTTCACATACATTGAGGTAGTACAACCTAGACATGAATTCATAGACCCTCTTGGCTATGAAATCTCTAAAGTTGAAATAGAAGGATATGTTAGTAGACTGTTAAAAAGTAAACTGGATGTTCATAGCAATAGATTTGGAACATATGATGAAAACTTTGATTCAGCAAAGACACTCAAGAGAAAAAATCAAAGAAGAGAGTGGAGACTACAATAAAGAAAATTCTAAAAGAATCAGGTATGAGTGAGCAGGAATTTGACATTGCAAGAAAGACTGCAGAAGCAATAAGGAAAAGTGAGATACTATCAGTCCCACCTTTGGCATCAAGTGCAGAACCCATTCAAGTTAAGGTAAAGGTTGAAGAACCTAAGAAGGAGCAAGAAATTAGTCAGACAGAGAAACCCTCTTCTTCAACACCAAGCAAAAGAATGAAGGTAAGTGCTTCAGGATCGGGTAAAAGACAAAAACTAATTTTTCCACCAGTACCTAGAAGAGTTGTAGAGATAAAAGATGATGAAGTAATGATAAAGAAGAAATCATGGAAACCAAGGATAGAAAGAGTTAATGAAGATATATTGCAGCATGGAGACTTTACCAAAATTAACAAAAACTATGATTTATATGGATCCTCTAATAGATTAAATCTAGAGAATGCAATGGTTACACATATGATTTTGACAAACAAGAAATTTGATACTATTCATGGAAAGATACCAGAAGATTTGTACAATAGACTTGTGAGAAGAGAGATGAGAGCACAAGAAGAAGATACTAAAATGAGGGAGAATGTGATAAGATAGTTCTATGACATAAGAGATGATGACCACCTTAAACAGATCCTCAAGCCGCTTGAAACCCTATTAAGAAACAAAAGAAGAACTATACAAATAATGGGAGGTTAGTATGAACAAGTGAAGATTGAAACTAAACAGGTAGTTGTGCAAGTGCTAGCAAACTTGGTAATAGGAAAAGATATCAGAGATCAATCAGTTGCAGAACCAGTAGAGAAATAGAGTTTAGAATAGGTAGAGGCAACAACAGAGGTAGTTGAAGTTGAAGATATTCCCTCTTCTTCTATAAACATTGGCACAAAATCTATGGACATTGAAGGAACAAAAGTTACTTTAGATTCAGATGATGCAATACTCAACAGTTTGGATAACATTGTTGACAATTTGGCTTTGGGAGAGGAAGAAAAGAGTATTGAAATAGAGACTACATGAACAGAAGAGCAAATGGAAACAGAGGCCCATACACCTACTAAACCACAAGAAGACATTAGTCTTACTCCTAAGAATGGAAAGGAGAAAGGAATAGGAACATTGATTGAAGAGTTGAGCAAGGAGGTTGATGATGATGATCAATTAGAGTTGATCACTTCTTTGAACAAAATTATTGGAAAGAACAAGAAAGTTAAGAATTTGGAAGGTAGCCTGAAAGATTTGACTGAGAAGCTACAAAGTGTTATATCTACAAAAGTCTTTGATTCAGACCCACTTGAAAGAGCAAAGATGGTAATAAATTCTTTTGATGTTGAGTTCACTAATTTGATTGATATTGCTAAGGTTAAGGCACATGTAGCTTATGAAGCTAAGATGTTGTAGAATATAAGTCAGAATATCAAAAATGACATTGACAGCCTTGACAGACACATTAAGAACTTAAGGAAACATCTTGAGACTGGAAAGTGTTTGTACATTCAGTGTAAAAAATTTGAAAATATAATAATTGAGGAAGAGAAGAAGATAAAAGAGAAGCAAGATGAAATTGCAGCAGAGACAAACTCAATGGCTAGCACAAACATAAATAGCAGTGCAGTTGAGAAAAAGATCAAAAAATTATGTGATGAGATAAGGACTTTGAATGATGAGAAGAATATGAAAATTATTAGGATAAACATCTTGAAAGAGCATGTCTCAATCAAGTTGACTATTATAGAAGAGTAGCCAGAAGAATGTCTTATTGCTAAGACATCATTTCAGAAGTTCAATATTGAGTCCCTTCAAGCTTGTCAGATTGCAACATATGGATTGAGTACTTTAATCAATGTAGCATAATAAATTAAGAAGGCATGGGAGAAAGATTTTGAGGCTTGGAAGTTAGATTTTGTAGATTGTGTTGCAAGCCTACTAGCTTTGCAATAAGATAGTAAGGTAAAAGTTTTGACACAATTTTGTATATCCCTTTCCACCCTTTATTTTGTCATTGTTGTCAAAGGGGGAGAGATACTTAGAAAATTATCTATATATGATAAGGAAGGATACTCATAGGGGGATTTCTATGGAGTATTATGAATTATTATACATTATGTGTATATTTTGAGGAGATATAAGGATAGTATACTTATTTTATACTATGGCCACAATTTTGATACAAATTTTGAGATTTTGACTTGTACACTTTGCCAATTTTCTCATATGTTGCCACCAATGACAAAGGGGGAGATTGTTGGCAATTTGGCTGAGGTATGTACATGGATGTTGTCATTATGGAAACATATGTTCCCTATGAAGATCACATAAGCTGGAAAGTAAGTATGGAAGATCGCAGACTAAAATTGTCTAAGTATGAAACATTGTTTTTGATAGAGCACCTGACACAGTTTTTTTTGGTGACATTCACTAGAGCATGATCAAAATTTTCATAGTTGAACATAGACTCTATGGTTTCTAAGGATACCCCATCTCAGTGTGCAAAAGATTATTGACAATACAGACAAAGTTATGATTGTTTTACCTATGACAAAGTACAATCGACAGAGTAGTTTTGAAGGCAGAACTAGTAAATGAATTAAGGGATTATTTTGCTTGTCAAAATAATGACTTAATATTATAAAGAGACAACATCCTAGATGTTTACTCTTGGATAAAGATATGCAAGCTGACTAGAGAAAGATATTATGTTTGTATCTTGTATAAATAAAGATGTACCGAACATACTTGAAATGTAACTTGTAACTTGTAATAGTTGTATATTGTGATAGCGGTGAAAGTTGTTGATGCGAAGTTGTAAGCAGTACCATATTATAATCAATAAACATTTGTATTACTTGTTTGGGCAATGAGCTCATCTAGTAATCAGGTTTTGTATCTACAACTCCTAACAGGGTTGAGGCTTCTAACAAGGCCTATAGTCCCTTAACTAGGATGGATACACTATATGTTTGTAATAGACTCCTAACAGGGTCAACATTCTTAATAGGATATCTTTTGGTTAGTGGATCTTTTTGGGTACCATCCCCACTGAGGTTTTCCCTTGGCCAGGGTTCCCTCGAGAACATATCATGTGTTATGAGTTATTTACATTTACTGTTATGTATGCTATTTAGTCTCTTATGCTTTAAAGTAATCTGTTATATCCATAAGTGGGTAAAAGTAAAAGTTTGTCGAATACTGATTCACCCCCCCTCTCAGTATTTCCTATTTCTAACAGTGTAGTTGTGATTAGGATGATACACAAAGGAAAAAGTAGTTGTACCTTTGGATGTAGTAGCCCCATGATCATCAACTATGTTGGTTGACTTGTGAATGTTGATTTAATTGTTAGATTTAGAGAACTTGTTTTGATGAACAACGGTGTCACTCTTATCAATTGTAATAGGAGCCATCAAAGTAGAGCTCTAAATATGGCTCACTTATAACTAATAATGGTGAACCACTGTGCAAAGATGTGAAAAAGGAAGTATACTCAGTAAGGAGAATCTTATCTCTAATGTCTTTTTGTAAATGAGAAATAAAAATATGTTGAATATCAGTATTAGGCACATGATAAGAAATTTGAGCATACAAGTGTTTGAATCTACTAATAAAGTCACTAACTTTTTCTTTAACAATTTTCTTAAAATGCATTAAATCATTCAAAGAAATCTAAGGACCAATATTAGTTTAAAATTATTGAATGAAAGAATTATTGAGAATTTGAAAGGAATTAATAGAATAATAAGGTAAAGAGAAATACCATTGAAAATATTTATCCCTAAAAGTATGTGTGAATAAATTAGCCATGAGCCTATAGTCATGAGAAAAACAACTACATATAGTTTGGAAAGTCCTAAGCTGAATCGTAGGATCACCCTTACCATTATAAGTCTCAAAATGAGGTATCTCAGTATGTTGTGGGATAACGACACATGAGATATCTAATGAAAGTGGATTAGCAATGTCACATGTAGGGATGTCATAGTTAGATTGAGTGAAATGAGCCACTCATTCTTGAAAAGAGGTGATGGTTTGAACCAAGCTACTAATGGTAGGATTAGAAGATGCAATAGTAGGTATAGACATATTGGATGTACTAGGAAAGTTGTAAGAAGAAGGAAAATGTAAGGACGTTGGTGGAGGAGTATATTAAATGGGAAGGAGAGTGGAATATGTGAAAGGAAAAACATTGTATGAAGGTAATGAAGAAGGTATGGAAGTAGGAGGAAGACTCAAAGGAAGTGAAGGGTTAGGAAGACCAAAACTAAGATGATTAGAGATTTTTGTAGAGGTTGTCATGAGAGGTGACACATAGGTAGGAATTCTAGGAATATTGGTAGAAATAGGAAAAGAAGGTTCAATGGTTATGGAAGGAGGAATATATCCTAACTCTTGAACACATTCTGTCAAAGGAATAGCATGAGTATTGATAAGCTATGATATACCGTACAAAATGGAGATGTTATCATCATCATGAGAAATAATCTTTTTAATAGCCTCAATAGTGACAATATTATTAGGATTTATGTTCTCTTACACAAGCCAAATTTCCAATTTATCAAACTCATGAGAGATCTTACCAAATTGGGAAGGAGGAACTCTTAAGACTTCATATTCATAATGAAATGAGTGATAACTATTATGCTCCACTATAGGATTAGGATCTTGAGGGAAAATATTAGTATCATCATGGGTCCTAGGAATGACAGAGGAATCATGATCAAAAGAGCCCATGAGTCTATGACTTCTCCTAATGGGAATACTAGAGGTTGGACTTTGTGTAATAAATATCATAAAAGAGGAGATCAAAAAAGGAAAATCTAATGAGATCTAACATAATTATCAATCTAATAAAGATCATAACAAGAAAGATCTAACCACACAAGTATATCTAAATCTAACTCCACAAATAAGGAAAGAGAGAATGTGTTGGGTTCACCAAAATATTTAGTGAAGGTGAACACACAAGATAATGAAAAGAGAAATATAACACCAAGATGAAAAGGAAGATGTAACACATCAGGTTTACCAAAATGATTAGTGAAGGTGAACACACAAGATAATGCAAAAGGAAATATAACACCAAGATAAAAAGGAAGTTGTAACACATCAGGCTCACCAAAATGTTTAGTAAAGGTGAACACACAAGATAATGAAAAAGGAAATCTAACACCAAGATAAAAAGGAAGTTGTAACATGTTGGGCTCACCAAAATATTTAGTGAAGGTGAACACACAAGATAATGCAAAGGGAAATCTAACACCAAGGTCAAAAGGAAGTTGTAACACGTTGAGTTCATCAAAATGTTTAGGGGGGAACGAGTGCTAATGAATTTAACAATACAAACTATGTGAGATGAATTCCTTAGCTAACCACTTACACACTAACATTCAAAATACAAGAAAAAGAGGGGCTTCCAAACATAACTCTCAATATAACCCAAGTCAGATTAGCAAAACCCAAGGAGGTAAAGGGATGCCAATGCTAAACCCAAATTATATTAAGAAATTACATAATAAAGTCCTCTTTCATGTAATGTAGGATTTGATTAAAGATGTGTAAAAGTAAATGTGCAATAGAACCAATTGATTTAATGAGGAAAGTAAGATAGATCTAGATGCTAAATGTAAGAAATCAACCCAATTAAGATGTGAAAATAGATCTAGATTAAGAAATGAAATGAATGATAAAGTTATCACCTTGAAATTTATAGAGGTATGTACCTTTTTAATCCAAAAACTATGGACCTGAACCTATGATAGAAATTTTGACTATGGATTCATGATTATGCCAGAAAATCCAAAAAATGTTATTTTTCCAGACCTCCAAGAATAGGTCGACTAGGTTACCGTGTTCTGGAACAGGTCGACTAGGTCACCACGTTCCAAAGATGCCATAGAAAAGTCAATCCAACTTCTTCATAAATGTCTTGGAAAGTAGTTTCTAGATCTATGGTTATAATTCTAATATCCTATTCTAGCACACATAAAAGCTTTTTTTTAGGTTTGGGTGGATGAGGGCTTGCCTTGGTCAAGTTCTAGATTGAGGAATCAACCTTAAAATTGAAATGTGAATATGTAAAGGAAATAAGACAAATGTAAGTATTCACCTTTCTTGTAGAAGCCCTTGTTGATAAGGATTTTGTGATGCTTGTATGTTGTCGATGTTGAATTTGCAATAACAAATGTAGAAAATCTCCACAAATACAATAGATCTACCATAACCACATCATGGAGCCATGGATATAAATGTCCACCAATGAAGAAAATGATGAATGCCTCAATGTAAATCTCCTCCTTTGATGGGCAACAAAGTTCTAGATCTTGAAAAGGAAATGCTCACAAAGGATCGTTGAATCTTTGAATGCCTTGAATGCTTGATGAAAAAATGTTGGCTTGAATGCATTAATGCTTGAGCATGCATGTGTGATTTCTATAGTGAAAAGTCCCTCCTTCAAAATGAGGTTCATAGGCTTCCTTTTATACTAGTTTTGACGTGGGAAAATAAACTAAGTTGACAGGGGAAGCCTATTTGGAAATTTAATTTTATGAGATAACACTGGCCCCAAAATTTAAAATCCCTGGGGAATAGGTTGACCTATTTGACCTTTTCCAGAATAGGTCGACTGTAACACCCATATGTGAAAATCTAAATAAATGACAACCAAAAGTAAATCCAATGAAATAACCAGAAAAGCACAAATTTTTTTTAATTTATCAAGATACAAATTAACACAAAATTACAACTCAACTGACTTAATCAGTTATTTAATATCCAAGGATAATTGAATACATGAGAGTATAAAAATATACTCAACATTTAATACATATATTCTAAGAGTTCCAGAATGTATCTAATTTCCCATAGCTATCCTAAGCACTGTTCTGATAACATGTAACCAGGTAATAATCTATTTCTCGTAAATCTTTACAGCAGCTAACCATTCCCCCAAAAACATTATTTTCCTCATCTAGAATCCTAAAAACACCAAAGTAGAAAACAACCACAAACAAACAGGGCTTAGTCAAAAAGACTAAGATGATGGAATACCTCCAAATCCTCTGCATCATACAGGTTAGATCCTTAACAAATCAACTGAACCATACATATAACAACAGAGATATTTCACTATTGATAGGAAGCATTTCATTTCTATTCAACAGAAATATACAAGTACTTCATTTCATTTCCAACAGAAATAAACTCACAAAGAAAATGACAAGGTGATAATCCACTAGCTTTGGGTATCTACATAAGAATCAATGATCAGTAACCATATAGGAAACTTGAAGAATTCATTATGCTAGCCTTATTCTTTACAAGCAATAAGGTAAATCCATTCCCTTACTTCACCAACATGTGCAAGTAATCAGGGAAACATATTTTATCTTTTTAAATGAAACCCATAGCCAATGAATTATTAAATTATCACTTAGTAATATAAGTGACAGATATTCTTTCACCCTTAGGCTCCAGACAAAAGTCAGTTTCCCATACTAACGATCACACTTGCATTATCTCAAAACACTTCATACTACCAATAATAGTTAAACCATAATAAAAAACCTGAATTATCAAATTCAACTATTAATGTTTACTTAATAACTGAAATCTTTAATACTAAATCAACAATTAAAATATCCACATACATCCATGAAACCTCTTTTCAAAATAACCACAGCAAAGCATCTTCTTTTCATCAACTGAAAGAATAACTTTAGCAAAATCTCCAATACTATCCTTAGTAAACTCAAGTAATAATAATATCCAATTGCAATATTATAACTAATAATTGAAATAACAATTTTATTATCAACTGACCAATACCATTAACACTTAAAAATCAATTCCATTAAGCTGACACATTCTAACTAATAGAGTTATTTATAAATCCATGGAAGGTTAACAATCAAATTCATATACTAATGTTTAATGCAGAATTACACATTATCTACATATTTATCAGCCATATAAAAATGCACTTGTATCAATTTTGTCATCTCTGTTACAAGTCACATATGTACATACTTATAGGCGTACACACATATATATACATATGTATATACACTCATGGTATGTGTATTTACATATATACATATACGTTCCTAAAACACTCTAATTCTCAAAACCCATACATTTCAAAAGATATTTCCATAGTAACACATGAAACATTCCTAACACAATGCATGATATGAATAGATATAGTATTTAATGAACTTTTATAAACCAAATTCATAAATAAGATAAGAGTTGAGTTAGAAAATGCCCCTGCCTTTATTACAGAGTGGGGGTGTTCTTGAAACTTGAAAGTTGAAACCAAAGACCTTGCTCCCAATTGGCGAGCTACACCAAATCCAAGCCCTTTGCTCAGCAGCAAGGCTAAACCCACCGAAAATGTCCAAGCACCAAGTAATGAAATAGAGCACACCGTGACAGAGCTTGGTTCACAAACACATAAACCAAATAATGTTTCCAAATAACAAGCTCGAAGAATAGAAACAAAACTGTGATATGCATAATGGAGAATCCCATTAATTTAATGCACAGGTATACACCCATTTTCCCCTCCAAGTTGAACAAAACAACCCCATTTTCGCAACCATTCCATGAATCAAACACACTTCCTCATAATAGAGAAAACCTTGCCAATGCAAATAACTGACAGCAAACTGAAGTCATTCAATACCAATATACATGTCGTAGCTTCATTTAATTTCAAACTTATCTTTTACTGCCACTTTCACTAAACAATGTGACAGTTGTCACCACAGTACACGTACTTACCAGGAATTCTGAATTTACACATGCTCATAATTAAATCGCATAAGAATATAACAATCAAATCCCAATGCACAATCGAAACTAAGCAAAACAAATATCTTAGCAAAGTGAGATTGATATGTCATAGCCACATTAGATCATAGGTTATGAAAACCATAGGAAATATTTCAAAGTCCCAAAGCCTAGGTTAAACAAATTACTAACCTTAGCCTGTTTTACCATAATACATAGAATGTTAGGATATTACTAACACCCCTTCTAACTTACACATAACTTACTACTAATTCATTCTAACATTTTACTAATTTATTTTCTTTTAAATTTCAATTTCCATTTAACAATTAACATTAACATAATAAAATTTTATTTCAACAACTAATCATTAACCATATAATTAAAAATATTTTCCTTAACAAATACAAACTAACATAACATCAAACATCACATTATGAAATCTTAATAATAGCATAGGAATTTCTTTTCCTATTAAAGAAATGAGTTTGTTTAAACTTATAGACAATCATCTCCCAAATACCTTAAATAATCAGAGAAAACCAATAGTTCAGAAAGTATAGTATTTGCAACTATTTTATTACATCAAATAAATCCAACGCCATAATCTAACAAAAGATTAAGAACTAACTATCAAGTTAAATATCCTTATTCTGTCAAAGATATAAATCAAAGTTTAAACAAAGCTATAATCCAAATCACAACCAAAAGAGTCTGAACATAAACAAATCTGAACCAAGACATAAATTCACACTAAAGAACTATAAGAAGCTACAGAATTAGAAACCAAGCCAGAAGTACATAGGGGCATGAGACCCTCCCCCACCAACCTAGGCTTACTCCTGGAAGCTTGTAAACATGTGAGGATGTGCTACTTTCATTGCCCCTACATCTTCCCATGTAATAGATGTGTCATCACTAAGATCCCATAATACTTTTACTTGCTCGACCTTATGACCTCTAAGGTTTAGTTCTCTTTGCTGGATAATCTGCACTGGTTCTAGCATCAATTGACCATCTACCACCTGTAAATCATTCCAATTCAGAACATGCGTAATGTCAAGAATATACTTCCTCAACACAGATACATGGAATACATCATGGATTTGTGAAAGACTGGGAGGCAAGGCAAGTCTGTAAGCAATTGGACTAACATGTTCCAAGATCTCTAACAGTCCCACAAACCATGGAGATAGTTTAGATCCATTACCATACCTAATAGGACTCTTCCGAGGCCTAACTTGAAGAAATACCTTGTCCCCAACCTCAAACTGACGCTCAATCCTATGCAGATCAACATATTTCTTTTGCCTATCCTATGATATGGAAAGATCCTCTCTGACACATTTTACCTATTTCTCCAAGTCTTGAAGCATCTCAAGACCTAGAATAATTCTATCCTCAAGATTATCCTAGCTCAAGGGTGTTCTACATGGTCTCCCATACAGGGCCTGAAAAGGAGCCATACCAATTGAGCTATGATATCCATTGTTGTATGTGAACTCTACAAGGTGAAGATACTCTTCCCACTTACTTTGTCTATCCATAAAATACATCCTAAGCATGTCTTCCAATATCTGGTTGACACACTCAGTCTGTCCGTCAGTCTCGAGATGATATGCTGAATTGAAATTCAGTTGAGTACCCAATTCTCACTGCATAGATCTCCAAAGTGAAGATGTAAAGACTGAATCCCTATCAGATATGATCTTCTTAGGAATACCATGTAACCAGACAACTTTCTCCATGTATATCCATGCTATATATGCAGCATTGTAAGAAGACCTTACTGGAATGAAATGGTCAACTTTAGTTAACCAATCAACTACAACCATGATTGCATCATGACACCTGACTATAAGTGGTAACCCCACTATGAAGTCAATGGATATAGTATCCCATTTCCATTTTGGTACACTGTGAGACTGCAACAAACCCACTGGATGTTGATGCTCTGCCTTCACTCTCTGACATTCCAAACATCTAGCCACAAAGTCTATAATATCCCTCTTCATGCTTGGCCAGTAATAGTACTATCTAAGATCGGCATGCATCTTCTTCACACCAGGGTGTGCTAAATATGGTACCTTATGTGCTTCAATCATAACTTGATCCCGAAGATCCCCAATCTCTGGCACATAAACACTACCTCGGTACCTCATGAGTCCATCAGTACTGATAGAGTAGCCCTCAAAATGACCCTCTAACAGACTACCACTATCTATCACTACTTTGACATCCAAGAACCAAGGATCCAAAGATAAGTTCTAAAGTATTCTATCCTTAAGATCCACTGTGAGGGTTAATGAAGAAATTTCATGATGTCTTCTGCTAAGTGCATTAGCCACTTTGTTTTCCTTACCCTGCACATACTTCACTTCGAAGTCGTATTCACACAAAAACTCCATCCATCTATGCTGATGAGGATTAAGATTGGGTTGTGTGAATAAATACTGAAGAATTCTATGATCTATATGCAACTCAAAATGTTGACCCAGTAAGAAATGTCTCCATTTGGTCAATGCATGCATTACAGCTGCAAGCTCCAAATCATGCATCAAATAGTTGACTTCATGATCCTTCAATTTCCTAGATTGATAAGCAATGACTCTACCATCTTGCATCAACACTGCTCCTATTCCATCTAATGAAGCATCTGTACAAACAAAAAATGCCTTAGATGGATCAGGTACTGCTAGCACTGGTGCACTAGTTAAGCATTCCTTGAGAGATTGAAATGATGCTTTGCACTCCTCTGTAGCTACAAATCTCCTATAGTAGCTAGCTAATCCCATAAAGCTTCACACTTCCAAGACATTGGTAGGCACTGGCCACTCAACAATTTCCCTAATCTTGGCCGGATCCACAGCTATACCCTCTCTTGTGATAATATGACCAAGATAGAAAATCTCAGTTTTGAAAAACTCACACTTTTCAAGATTAGCAAAAAGCTGGTTCCTACGGAGACATTCAAAAACTAGTCTCAAATGCTGCTCATGCTCTTCAAAGAAATCTGAATACACAAGGATGTCATCTAGAAACATGACAATAAACTTGTCAAGGAAAGTTTTGAATACACCATGCATAAGGTTCATGAAAATTGATGGTGCATTTGTTAGTCCAAAAGGTACTACTGTGAATTCATAATGTCCGTATTTGGTATGAAAAGCTATCTTGTGGATATCAGCTTCTTGAATCCTTAGTTGATGATATCTAGATTTGAGATCAATTTTGGAAAACACCTTAGCACCCTTCACTTGATCAAACAAGTCATCAATGCATGGCAAAGGATATATATTCCTGATGGTCACTTTATTCAGCTGCCTAAAGTCTATGCACAGCCTTAAAGAACCATCCTTCTTTTTGACGAAGATAATAGGTGCTCCCCAAGGTGAGACACTAGGTCTTATGAGCCCTTTTTCCAATAATTCCTCAAGTTGAACCTTCAGTTCTACTAACTCTTGAGTGGTCATTCGGTAAGGAGTCTTAGAAATAGGCTCAGTACCAGGCAAAAGATCAATCCTGAAATTAATTTCTCTTTTAGGAGGAATTCTTGGAATCTCTGTAACAAAGATATCTAAAAACTCCTTCAAAATTGGATGATCTAGGCTGGTACTAGAAGAGACTGGTTCATCAAAATCATTGACAGAAACAACAAACAGTTTGCATCCCATACGCAAGCACCTCTTGAGTTCTCTGGCATAAATGGTTCTAACAGAAATGGGTCTCTTAATACCTGAAATGTACTTGGCTGTTCCAAAATCATCATTATATCTGATGATCTTTTCTCTATGATCCATGACAGTTGAATGCTGATCCAGCCAATCCATTCCTAAAATAACATCATACGAACCCAAAGGAATAATTCTAATGCTGACTGAAGTAGTAAAAGCCTTAAGTCATATCTTACAATCTACAACCACTAACCCTATTTCCACGTTAGATCCTGATGCCAACTCAGCTTTATTCATAGGAATACCACATTGTTTAACCAAATTTGAAGAAATAAATGAGTCAGTGGCCCCAGAATCGAACAAAATGGAAATTTTCTTACATTGGCAATTACCTTTTGTTTCAATTAAGGTATTCTGATGATCAACTTGCCTTTGATCTATGGTAGCAAATATATGGTGGTTCCTTCCAGAATCACCTACAGTGGCCTCAGAACCTACGGCTTTAGATCTGCCTTGGTTGTTGCCATGAAGGGGACAATTCCATTGAAAATGACCCAACTGCCCACAGTGGTAACATTCCACCCCTCTCTTGATACTCTTATGTTGCATTGAGTTTGCTAGAGGAGATACATTGCTTTGTTGTCCACTTTGAGAAGACAAAAAGGATGTGGGATGCTCAGGTACTTTGAAACTCTTGTTAGACTTAGAGAACTTTTCAAACTTCCTCTTCATGAACTTGCCACTAGAACCACCTGATGCTGCCCTAGAATTGCCTTGAGAAAATTTCTAGTTCTTGTTACTATTATGAACAAGATGATTCACTGCACTCTTGATCGCAATTCTGCTGAAACCTGACTTCATCTCAGTCAATTTAGCTTGATTAGAGGCTTCTTGCATGGTTTTAGGCTTGAAAGTACACACTTCTCCAATTTTGGGATTTAATCCCCTAATAAAATGTTGTACTAATGGATTTTCATGTTCAGCCCAACCGAAGTACTTCTTCAACTCAAATAATCTCCTCTCATACATATCCACTATAGCATTACCTTGAAAAATATTAAAAAATTCCTCAGATCTGGCCTGCTGCAAGTATTCTGACATGAACCTCTCACGGAACCTTTCAATGAACAATTCCAAAGTAACTTGAGAGATGTTGACTCTAAGATGCTCAAGTTCCATGTTCCACCATATGGAAGCAAAGGATCTGAGCTGCATGATAGTCCAACGAACTCTAACATTACTCTGATAATCATGGAGTATGAAACATCTTTCGATGTTTAGCAGTCATGCTTCACCAGCAGTACCTTCCTCAGCTCCATAAAAGATAGGTCCTTTGAACTTAGAAAGGTCCTTCAACTGAGCCCTTGCGACAGGATTCTCAGCAACAGTCAGGTTTGCATTAGGAACTTGAACAACATCAACATTTGCTCCCCTAGTGGGAACATTGTTCCTAGCTTCAATATCATCAAGTCTATCCAGTATCTATTGGAGCACTTCAGCTTGAGGTTCTCTTTGATCACCTTGATCAGATCCAAGCCCTCCTTGGTGATCTTTCCCTCTTCCATGGCCACGTCTTGGATGTCTTCCCCTACCTCTACCAACACTGGCATCAACTGGGTCACCACACCCACGGGCACCTCTTGTGACAGGAGGCATGCTCAAGATCTTAAATAATAAAAGAGCAAGAAAATCATTAACAGAAGCAAAGAGATATAACCCCTTTTCTAAACCCTGAGCCCCTAGTGTTCAAACCAGGGCTCTGATACCAATGTAACACCCCATATGTGAAAATCTAAATAAATGACAACCAAAAGTAAATCCAATGAAATAACCAGAAAAGCACAAATTTTTATTTATTTATCAAGATACAAATTAACATAGAATTACAACTCAACTGACTTAATCAGTTATTTAATATCCAAGGATAATTGAATACATGAGAGTATAACAATATACTCAACATTTAATACATATATTCTAAGAGTTCCAGAATGTATCTAATTGCCCATAGCTATCCTAAGCATTGTTCTGATAACAAGTAACCAGGTAATAATCTCTTTCCCATAAATCTTTACAGTAGCTAACCATTCCCCCAAAAACATTATTTTCCTCATCTAGAATCCTGAAAACACCAAAGTAGAAAACAACCACAAACAAACAGGGCTTAGTCAAAAAGACTAAGATGATGGAATACCTCCAAAGCATCTGCATCATACAGGTTAGATCCTTAACAAATCAACTGAACCATACATATAACAACAAACATATTTCACTATTGACAGGAAGCATTTCATTTCTATTCAACAGAAATATACAAGTACTTCATTTCATTTCCAACAAAAATAAACTCACAAAGAAAACAACAAGGTGATGATCCACTAGCTTTGGGTATCTACATAAGAATCAACGATCAGTAACCATATAGGAAACTAGAAGAATTCATTATGCCAGCCTTATTCTTTACAAGCAATAAGGTAAATCCATTCCCTTACTTCACCAACATGTGCAAGTAATCAGGGCAACATATTTTATCATTTTAAATGAAACTCATAGCCCATGAATTATTAAATTATCACTTAGTAATATAACTGACATATATTCTTTCACCCTTAGGCTCCAGACAAAAGTCAGTTTCCCATACTAACGATCACACTTGCATTATCTCAAAACACTTCATACTACCAATAATAGTTAAACCATAATAAAAAAACCTGAATTATCAAATTCAACTATCAATGTTTACTTAATAACTAAAATCTTTAATACTAAATCAACAATTAAAATATCCACATACATCCATGAAACCTCTTTTCAAAATAACCACAACAAAGCATCTTCTTTTCGTCAACTGAAAGAATAACTTAAGAAAAATCTCCAATACTATCCTTAGTAAACTCAAGTAATAATAATATCCAATTCCTAACATCCAATTGCAATATTATAACTGATAATTGAAATAACAATTTTATTATCAACTAACCGATACCATTAACACTTAAAAATCAATTCCATTAAGCTGTCACATTCTAACTAATAGAGTTATTTATAAATCCATGGAAGGTTAACAATCAAATTCATATACTAATGTTTAATGTAGAATTACACATTATCTACATATTTACCAGCCATATAAAAATGTACTTGTATCAATTCTGTCATCTCTGTTACAAGTCACATATGTACATACTTATAGGCATACACACATATATATACATATGTATATACACTCACGATATGTGTATATACATATATACATATACATTCATCCAAATATATATATATGTACATACTTATAGGTGTACAAACATATATATACATATGTATATACACTCACAGTATGTGTATATACATACATATATATATATATATATATATATATATATATATATATATATATATATATATATATATATATATATATATATATATATATATATATATATATATATATATATATGTTCCTATAAGTATATATAGATATTTATGTACCCTTGTAATTATACAGAGTACCGAACACTACATCATAATAATAATTCTATCAGAAAAAAAAACAAAAAAAAACATAAAATCAAATAACTCATTCGAAACATGAATTGTCATTTACTGTTGTCACTCTAAATATTCCGCGGATAGAAAATCTACTGCTACAGTAACTGTCGAATAGTCTACCGACCACAACTAAAACCCAAGTCTTCGAAAGAACATAGTGACCATAATGATTTCACCACATCCTTCTATATTAATTGATAGTACCAAAGTACATGATAAACTACATTCCCATATCCTACTACAGCACATTTATCTAACAGAACACAGTTCCTAAATGGAGGAAAACACCTTGCAAACCTGAAACCACAACACAACAAAATTTCTCATTCCAAA
>BSBK01000830.1:155000-197500 GCA_027943335.1 Chamaecyparis obtusa | reverse complement strand
TTGCCATCATGTGATTTTCTTTGGGTTTACCTGAGAATCTTGCTACTATTCCAACTGCTAAGGCAATATCAGGCCTTGTGTGTACTACATATTGTAATTTTCCAATCATTGATCTGTATAAGGTCTGATCTACTTCTTTTGAATCATCATCTTTGGTAAGCTTTAATACAGTACACATGGGTGTACCAACTAGTTTTGAATCTTTCATACCAAATTTCTTAAGTATTTCCCTGATATATTTAGATTGAGTAATGTAGATACCATTTTTGTTGTGCTAAATCTGAAGTCCAACAAAGAATTTTATCTGACCAAACATAGACATTTCAAATTCTTTGTTCATAAGCTCAAAAATTCTTTGAACTGATCATCATTTCCTGTAAACATAGTATCATCCACAAATATTTCTGCCAAAACAATTTTGTTATCTGATCCTTCTTTGATGTATAAATTGTTGTTGTCATTAGCCTTTTTGAAATCAATTTGAGTAAGATAGTTATGTAATCTTTCATACCATACTCTAGGAGCTTGTTTCAGACCATACAATGCTTTGTGTAATTTGCAGACCATATCCCTTTTGTCTGGATCAATAAAACCTTTAGGTTGCTCAATGTAGACTTCTTCCTCAAGAATACCATTGAGAAAAGTAGATTTGATATCCATCTGATATATCTTAAATCCTTTATGTGCTGCATATGCAAGTAAAGTCCTCACACCTTCTAATCTTGCAATAGGAGAAAAATTCTCTCCATAATCTATTCCTTCTTCTTGAGAATATCCTTTACATACCAATCTTGCTTTTTTTCTTGATACTTGACCATCTTTATTCAACTTATTTTTGAATACCCATTTTGTCCCAATTACATTTTTATCTTTAGGCCTAGGTACAAGAGTCCATGTCTTATTTTTCTCTATTTTCTCTATTTCTTCATTCATAGCCTCAATCCAACTTTCATTTTCTAATGCATCTTTGACATTTTTAGGTTCAAAATCAGCAAATAAACATGTACCTTTTAGTTTACTTCTTGTCGTAGTACCATCTGATTTATTTCCAATGATCTGATCTGGTTTATGATGCTTTTTGATGTACTTGGCTAATACAGGTTCCTTGCTTCTTGAATGAGTTATATTGTCATCTTCTTCATCTTCAGGTTCAGATTACTCAGGCTCGGTAGATACTTTCTCGGTAGCTTTAGACTAAGACTCGGTACTTTGTGACTCGGTTTGAACTTCTTCTTGTGACTCAGTTACTGTACTAGGCTCGGTAGATGTAGTCTCCTTACATGTGTCTGGAAATGTATCAGGTTTGATGTAAACAAATTTTCTATAGTCCTCTGGTTCCTTTTTGCTTTCTTCTTCAATCTTTTCTGCAAACTCATCAATTCTCACATGTGCACTTTCTATGATTTTTTGAGTAGACAAATTTAGACATCTATATGCCTTACTTTTGCAAGAATATCCCAAAAATATTCCTTCATCACTTTTTACATCAAATTTTCCTTTTCTAGATTCTTTTAAGATGTAACATTTACTACCAAATACTTTTAGGTAACTTACATTTGGTTTGTAGCCATACCATAGCTCATATGGAGTCTTGAATGTGTCTTTTCTCAGCTATACTTGGTTCAAGGTATGAACTGTAGTGCTGATAGCTTCCTTCCAGTATTTCATAGCAATGTTCTTTTCAATCATTAGAGTCCTTGCACAGTCCATGATAGATCTGTTCCTTCTTTCGGCTATTCCATTTTGCTCAGGAGTTCTTGGGGCTGATATCTGTCTTTTGATTCCTCTTTCAATGCAAAAATTATTGAAATAATGGGAGATGAATTCACCACCTCTGTCTAATCTCAAGTATTTTATTCTTTTTCCTGTTTCCTTTTCTACTCTTGCTAAATACCATTTGAACTTCTCAAATGCTTCAGACTTTTCTCTTAAATACATAACAGTCATCATTCTAGAATAATTATCAACAAAGAGAATAAAGAATTTTTCTCTGATATAGCTCTCAATTCCAATAGGTCCACATAAATCAGTATGCACAATTTCCAAAAAAATTTCAGACTGATAGTTTTTACTTTTGAAACTAGACTTTCCCATTTTACCAATTTGACAATTCTTGCATAGACCAACATCAGGTTTCTTCTAAGTAGGAATACCTCTTACTTTCTTGAATTTTCTTATTTTCATCATGTTGTCAAAATTTACATGACATAACCTTTTGTGCCATAACCAACTTTCTTCAATTTGAGCAATAAAACATGAGTAATCACCAAAATCAAGATAAAATAGGTTACCTTTGGTTTGTTTTCCTGATCCTATCAGTTTTCCTTTGTCATCCAGCAGTCTTGCTTTGCCATTCATGAATTCAACCTTGAATCTGATGTTGACTAGCTGTGCTACACTTAGAAGATTATGCTTTAGTCCTTCGACCTAGTATACATTATCACATATAAGTTCTTTGGTTAATGATATTTTTCCCTTTCCTTTTATACAACAGGGTTCATTGTTTCCAAACCTTACATTACCACCATCAAAGTTTTCAAAGTGTTCAAACTTGGTCCTGTCACCAATCATATGATGTGAACATCCACTGTCTATGATCCATGTATCATTCTTGCTTATATGAGAGATAAGTGCCATCTCATCTTCATCATTATCAGATTCATCTTTTACAGCAATGAAAACAATTTTTTCTTCACTATCATCCGAATCTTTAGCTAAAAAACATGTTTTCTTACCTTTATCCTTGAATGATTTAAAATTTCTCTTGTCATTGTACTTGTAATTTTTCTTCTCATCTTTGCTTTGCTTGTTTGGACACCTAGCTGCAATATGACCAATTTCTTCACATGAAAAATAGATTAAGGGAGTTTTACCTCTGTATTTTCATCTGCCTCTTGAATACTTCTTTGCAAGTAATACTTCAATAACTTCAAGATCGCTATCAGAACTTTCCTCTGATTCTTCTTCACTTTCTGATTGGATTTTGTTCCCTTTCTTGAGTGAAAGTTTGGCCTCAAAAGTTGATTCAATATTTTTAGAAATTGGAACATAGTTGTCATAGTTATCCAGTTCAAAGGCTGTCAATCTTCCAACTAAGGCATCCAAAGTTATAATATGATTTTCTTCACATCTTCTTTCTTGAATAGCAGAAACTCTTATTGCATAAATAGGGAGTAATGTTCTAAGAACCTTACTTATAACTATTTCATCATCAATTTTTCCTCCAGAAGCTCTGATTGCACTAACACTTGTCTTGATCCTTTCAACATATTTTGCAATGTTTTCTTCTTCTTTCATTTTCATTTGATCAAACTGTCCTCTTAGGCTCTCTGCTTTGGCTCTCTTCACATTGTCATCACCACCATAGATTTTCTTTAGCTTATTCCACATTTCATGAGCAGTTGTGCAGTCTTTGATTTCATCAAATTCTTCATAGCTAAGAGCTGATACAATTTCTATCATCATAGTCTTATGGTTCTTCTCTGCAATGTCTTCAACAATTAATGTGCCAGTAGGAATTGTATATTCTTGATCAATATATTTGCATCTAGAATCACCAATGGAAGCCAGATGTAGTCTCATGAGACCTTGCCATGCTGAAAAGTTATTTTTGTTAAGCCTTGGAATTTCTCTTTTGTAAGACATCCTGATCTTTAGCTTAGGTCCTTGAAACCCTTCCTGCAAGCACCAAAAGCTTTGATACCAATTGTTGGAAATATAGATGCAGTAACTGAGAGGGGGGCTGAATATGTTAACCACAAAAATATTACCACTGATCCCTTAAATATCTTAACAAATTATTTACCGTGCCACTCGGTAAATATACAAAGAAATGCTAAAAACTTGATCCTTGAAGTGTGTAATAATTAAACTATTCTTAAGCATTCATCACTGATTAACTTACATGAATAAAGAAAATAACATGAACACAAGAGACACCAAATTTACCGTGGAAACCCAATATGGAAAAAACCACCAATGTAACTAGTTACTATTTTTCACTCTTCTGAAGTGATGCCCGGTTAGAAGCCAACCCGGTAAAAGGTTACAAAACACACTATTAGGTGTGATCTTGTTAGAGGATTTAATCACCCTGCTAGGAGTGGCCTTGTAAGAGGTCTTGAAACAATTCAATAGAACTGTTACCTTGTTAGAGGATTTACAAAATGATTGTTAAACCAACTCGGTTAAGAGATTTTGATATCACTGCTACAATTGCTAGAGAGTAACAATGAAATGAACTACAACTGAATTGATGAATATAGATCTCTTTTATGTTTCACTAGATCCTTACTGATTAATTAAATCTTTGCTGCTCCTTAAGGATATCAGACCATCCTTCAAAATTTGCACACACCTTTCTTGAAAATGATTTTTGCATGTTGTATATCTTTTATTCACCACTTGACCTTCTATATATATATGACATTTCATAATCATTTAGATTGTCAAGTCAGCACTAATAATTATTATAACAGTTGACTGGGATAAACAAACTGTAATAACAAAATTCTTTGAAAGGGACGACGTTGCTCGGTAAACATTAATCCTGAAAAGATTTCCTTCAGTGACCGAGAGAACTCGGTAACCACAGCGAATTCTGCAACATCCTTTAGAGACCGAGAGAGCTCAGTAACCACTAATTTTCCTTCGATAACTAAGGAGGCTTGGTTAACACTGTTATCCTGTCATGTTTCCTTTAGACACCCGAGAGAACTTGGTAGACACTAAAAACTGCCTAGCTGACCGACTAAGCTTGGTAGATACTGAGAACCGCTTAGCTAACCGACGGAGCTCGGTAGATTCTCAAAACCACTTAGCTGATCGATTGAACTTGGTAGATACTGAGAACCGCTTAGTTGACCGACTGAACTTGATAGATACTAAGAGTGATAATTGATATGACATTTGTGTGACATCAAAGACAACACATAGCTAATCCAACAATGTCCTTCAGACAATTGTATCCAACAATATATATGTATATACATATATCTATAGATATACATAATATATGTATATAGATATACATATATATATATATACACACACACATGTATATACATACATATATATATATATATATATATATATATATATATATATATATATATATATATATATATATATATATATATATATATATATATATATATATATATATATATATATATATATATATATATATATATATATATATATATATATATACATGTATATACATACATATACATAGATATATATATATATACATACATGTATATACATACATATACATAGATATATATGTGTGTGTGTGTGTGTAGACACACACACACACACACATATATACATATATCTATATATATATATATATGTATATGTATGTATATGTATATATATATATATATATATATATATATATGCATGTATATGTATATACATGTATATATATGTATATATATATATATATATATATATATATATATATATATATATATATATATATATATATATATATATATATATATATATATATATATATGTATGTATGTAAGTATGTATGTATGTATGTATGTATGTATCTATATATATATGTATGTATATGCATGTATCTTGTTGGAAACAATTGTCTGAAGGAAATTGCTACTCAATTATGTATTGTCTTTGATGTCACACTATGTCATAGTCCGCAGCAATCAGCCTCTACCGAGCTCAGTCGGTCTACCAGTCAGGAATATTTAGTGTTTACTGAGTTCACTCGGTTGCCGAAGAAAAGATAGTGTTTACCGAGTTCACTCGGTTGCCGAAGAAAAGATAGTGTTTACCGAGTTCACTCGGTTGCCGAAGAAAAGATAGTGTTTACCGAGTTCACTCGGTTGCCGAAGAAAAGATAGTGTTTACCGAGT
Source organism: Chamaecyparis obtusa (assembly GCA_027943335.1). Classification (NCBI taxonomy): domain Eukaryota; kingdom Viridiplantae; phylum Streptophyta; class Pinopsida; order Cupressales; family Cupressaceae; genus Chamaecyparis; species Chamaecyparis obtusa. The sequence goes on along the minus strand of BSBK01000830.1, from coordinate 191,612 downwards.
TCCCTCGGTCACCGAAAGATTATAGAAAGATATGATCACCGAGCACTGTCGGCCCTTGAAGGATTTTTGCAAATAGAGTTTACTTAATTCAGCCGACTGTTATACTAAATAATGTCGATTTGACTAATCCAAAATCATATAAATAAAAGGTCAAAAGTGAAAAGTAAATAACAATATAGCAGAAGATTTACAGAAGAAAAGAAGGAAAGGTATATGCAAACTTGTGAAGGATGTTCAGATATCCTTGAGGAGCAGAAGAGATTTATTTGATCAGAAAGGATCAGAATTATGCAGAATAGAGATCTGTAATCAGCAAGACAGTTGCATTATTATATAGGTCACTTTTTCATTGTTACCTTCTTATCATTGTAACAGTGAATTCTAAATCTCTTAACCGAGTTGGTTTAACAGCCATAATATAAATCCTCTAACAAGGTGACAATTCTATTGAATTGTTTTCAAGACCTCTTACCAGGCCACTCCTAGCAGGGTGTTTTAAATCCTCTAACAAGGTCACACCTAACAGTGTGTTTTGTAACCTTTCACCGGGTTGGCTTCTAACCGGGCATCACTTCAGAAAAGTGAAAATCAGTATCTAGATACATTGGTGGTTTTTCCCATATTGGGTTTCCACGTTAAATCTTGTGTCTCTTGTGTTCTTAATTGCTTTCACAATCATATACATGTTTTGATGAATATCTAAAGATAATATTGATAATACTTTCTGCATCTTCAAAGTTACTGCAATCTATTTACCGAGTGCTAAAACAAATAACAGTGTTAAGATATCCTAAGGGATCTGCAAAGAATTAATAATCAAGATTTATGGTTGTCTGATTCACCCCCCCCCTTCTCAGTCACTTCATCCATATTCCATCAATTGGTATCAGAGCTTTTGGTGCTTGCAGGAAAGGTTTCAAAGACCTAAGCTAAAGATCAGGATGTCTTACAAGAGGGAAATTCCAAAGCTTAACAGAGATAACTTTTCAGCATGGCAAGGTCTCATGCGACTTCATCTGGCTTCCATTGGTGATTCAGGATGCAAATACATTGATGAAGAATACACAATTCCTAATGGTGCATTAACTGTAGAAGACATTGCAGATAAAAAGACTCACAACACCATGATGATAGACATTGCATCTGCTCTCAGCTATGAAGAATTTGATGATATTAAAGACTGCACTACTGCATATGAAATGTGGGTGGCACTGAAGAAAATATATGGTGGTGATGCAAATGTGAAGAGAGCCAAAGCAGAAAGCCTAAGAGGACAGTTTGACAAGATGAATATGAAGGAAGATGAAAACATCGCAAAATATGTTGAAAGAATCAAAGCAAGTGTAAGTGCAATCAGAGCTTCTGGAGGAACAATCTCAGATGAGACTGTTATAAGTAAGGTACTCAGAACACTACTCCCTATCTATGCAATAAGAGTATCAGCTATTCAAGAAAGAAGATGTGAAGCAAATCATAGTATAACCTTGGATGCTTTAGTTGGAAGATTGACAGCTTTTGAATTAGACAATTATGACAACTATGTTCCTAGTTCCAAAAATATTGAATCAGCATTTGAGGCCAAGGTTTCACTAAAGAAAAACAAAAAAATTAAAGAAGTTCAGACAGACAGTGAAGAGGAATCAGAAGAAAGTTCTGATAGTGATCTTGAAATTGTAGAAGCATTACTTGCAAAGAAGTACTCCAGAGGGAAAGGTAAATATAAAGGTAAAACTCCTTTAATCTATTTTTCATGCGAAGAAATTGGACATATTGCAGCTAGGTGCCCAAACAAGCAAGTCAAGGAAGAAAAGAGAAGTCACAAGTACTATGGCAAAAAGAATTTCAAATCATACAAGGATAAAGGTAAGAAATCATGTTTTATGGCTAAAGATTCTGATGATAGTGAAGAAGAAATTGTCTTTATTGCTATAAAAGATGAATCTGATGATGATGAAGATAAGATAGCACTTATTTCTCATATAAGCAAGGATGATATATGGATAATAGACAGTGGATGTTCACACCACATGACTGGTGATAAGACAAAATTTGAATATCTAGAAGACTGTGTCAATGGTAATGTAAGATTTGGAAACAATGAACCTTGTTGTATAAAAGGAAAAGGAAGAATCTCATTAACCAAAGAACTCATATTTGATAATGCTTACTGGGTTGAAGGACTAAAACATAATCTTCTAAGTGTAGCACAGCTAATCAACACTAGTTTCAAGGTTGAATTCATGAATGGTCAAGCAAGACTGCTGGATGAAAAAGGAAAACTCATTGGATCAGGCAAACAAACAAAAGGTAACCTATTTTATCTTGATCTCAATGAATATTCATGCCTTATTGCTCAAATAGAAGAAAGTTGGCTATGGCACAAAAGGTTGTGTCATGTGAATTTTGATAACATGATAAAAATAAGCAAATTCAAGAAGGTTAGAGGCATTCCTACTTTGAAGAAACCTGACACTGGTCTATGTAAGAATTGTCAGATTGGCAAAATGAGTAAAACTAGTTTCAAAAGTAAGAACTATCAGTCTAAAGAAATTTTGGAAATTGTGCATACTGATTTATGTGGACCTATTGGAATACAAAGCTATACTGGAGATAAATTCTTTATTCTTTTCGTTGATGACTATTCTAGAATGATGACTGTTATGTATTTAAGAGAAAAATCAGAGGCATTTGAAAAGTTCAAATGGTACTTAGCAAGAGTAGAAAAAGAAACAGGGAAAAGATTGAAATGCTTAAGATCAGACAGAGGTGGTGAATTCATCTCCCATGATTTTAACAACTTCTGCATTGAAAGAGGAATCAAAAGATAGGTATCAGCTCCTAGAACTCCTGAGCAGAATGGAATAGCAGAAAGAAGAAACAGATCTATTATGGATTGTGCAAGGACTCTAATGATAGAAAAGAACATCGCTATAAAGTACTGGAAGGAAGCTATCAGCACTGCAGTTCATACCTTGAACCGAGTACAACTGAAGAAAGACACATTCAAAACTCCTTATGAATTATGGTATGGCTATAAACCTAATGTAAGTTATATGAAAATATTTGGTAGCAAGTGTTATATCTTAAAAGAATCCAGAAGAAATAAATTTGATGTGAAAAGTGATGAAGGAATATTCCTAGGATATTCTAGCAAAAGCAAGGCATACAAATGTCTGAACTTATCTACTCACAAAGTCATAGAAAGTATACATGTAAAATTTGATGAGTTTGCAGAAAAGACTGAGGAAGAAAGCAAAAAGGAACCTGAGAACTACAGAAGATTCGTTTACATTGAACCTGAAACATTGATAGACACAACTATCAATAAGGAAGCTATATCTACCGAGCTGAGCACAGTTACCGAGTCACAGACCGAGTCGCAGGAAGAAATTCAGACCGAGTCTCAGCCTGAAGTTACCGAGAAAATATCTACCGAGTCTGAGCAACCTGATGAAGAGATCCTAGAAGACAACAGCATGATTCATTCAAAAGGCAAGGAACCTATACTAGCCAAATATGTCAGAAGACATCATACACCAGATCAAATCATTGGAAACAAATCAGATGGTACTATGACAAGAAGCAAGCTAAAAGGTACATGTCTACTTACTGATTTTGAACCTAGAAATATCAAAGATGCATTAGAGAATGAAAGTTGGATTGAAGCAATGAATGAAGAATTAGAACAAATACAAAAGAACAAAACTTGGACTCTTGTACCTAGACCTAAAGATAAGAATGTAATTGGAACAAAATGGGTATTCAGAAATAAACTGAATGAAGATGGTCAAGTATCTAGAAACAAAGCTAGACTGGTATGTAAAGGTTACTCTCAAGAAGAAGGTATAGATTATGGAGAAACTTTTTCTCCTGTTGCAAGATTAGAAGGTGTAAGAACTCTACTTGCTTATGCAGCACACAAAGGATTTAAGGTATATCAGATAGATATAAAATCTGCATTTCTCAATGGAATTCTTGATGAAGAAGTCTACATTGAACAACCTGAAGGTTTTGTTGATCCAGACAAAAGGGACATGGTCTGCAGGTTACACAAAGCATTGTATGGTTTGAAACAAGCTCCTAGAGCATGGTATGAAAGACTCCATAACTATTTGATTCAGATTAATTTCAAAAGAGCTAATGATAACAGCAATCTGTATATTAAAGAAGGACCGGATGACAAAATTGTATTGGCAGAAATATTTGTGGATGATACTATATTTACAGGGAATGAGGATCAGTGCAAAGAATTTTCAGAACAAATGAACAGAGAATTTGAAATGTCTATGTTTGGTTTAATAAAATTCTTTGTTGGTCTTCAAATTCAGCAAAGCAAAAATGGTATATACATTACTCAATCCAAATACATTAAGGAGATACTTAAGAAGTTTGGAATGGAAGATTCAAAACCAGTTGGTACACCCATGTGTACTGGACTGAAACTTACCAAAAATGATGATTCAAAAGAAGTTGATCAGACCCTATACCGATCTATGATTGGAAAATTACAGTATGTGGTACATACAAGACCTGATATTGCCTTAGCAGTCGGTATAGTAGCTAGATTCTCAGCAAAACCTAAGGAAAATCACATGATGGCAATCAAAAGAATCTTAAGATACTTAAAAGGAACTGAAGAGTATGGTTTGTGGTATAAATTTGGAGGCAATCTAGACTTGAAAGTGTTTACTGATGCTGATTGGGCAGGAAACATTGATGACAGAAAAAGTACAAGTGGTGGAGCATTTTTTCTTGGAAAAAGACTGGTATCCTGGACTAGTAAAAAGCAGAATTGCACATCTCAATCCACAGCTGAAGCAGAATATGTTGCTGCTGCAGTAAACTGTTCAAATATTGTTTGGTTTAAACAGCTATTAGAAGGTATGAAGGTTGAAATCAAAGAACCAGTTGTTATATTTTGTGACAATACCAGTGCAATAAACATTTCTAAGAATCCAGTGATGCATTCCAAAACCAAGCACATTGCTATTAAATATCACTTTGCCAGAGAATTGGTGCAGGACAAGGAAGTCAGATTAGAATATATTCATACAAAAGAATAGATTGCAGACATTTTTACCAAACCATTACCTAAGGATGCATTTATGTATCTAAGAGGTAAGTTAGGGGTCATTCCCCTATCCGAGGCTCACTAAATATAGTTTTAGTGATGCATCAACCAGAACATGATTGAAAATCAACTTGTTGATGCAGCATATTAAAGGAATCATTGCATATGAATCAGTACTTGAGGTACATTAATTTTCACCGGTAATATGTGAATTATCTTTGGCATATGTTGTCAAAGAGGGAGTGTTTGCTATGTCTTTACTATTACTTCAAGAAATTTTCAAATAGTCAGAAGGAGAAATTTTCAGGATACAGGAAGTTTGCTGACAGAGGGAGATTTGAATCTAAACCGAGCTAACTCTTTCAAATTTCTTATGATATGACATATTGTGTTGCCATCAATGCCAAAGAGGGAGATTGTTGGAAACAATTGTCTGAAGGAAATTGCTACTCAATTATGTATTGTCTTTGATGTCACACTATGTCATAGTCCGCAGCAATCAGCCTCTACCGAGCTCAGTCGGTCTACCAGTCAGGAATATTTAGTGTTTACCGAGTTCACTCGGTTGCCAAAGAAAAGATAGTGTTTATCGAGTTCACTCGGTTGCCGAAGAAAAGATAGTGTTTACCGAGTTCACTCGGTTGCCGAAGAAAAGATAGTGTTTACCAAGTTCACTCGGTTGCCGAAGAAAAGATAGTGTTTACCGAGTTCCCTCGGTCACCGAAAGATTATAGAAAGATATGATCACCGAGCACTGTCGGCCCTTGAAGGATTTTTGCAAATAGAGTTTACTTAATTCAGCCGACTGTTATACTAAATAATGTCGATTTGACTAATCCAAAATCATATAAATAAAAGGTCAAAAGTGAAAAGTAAATAACAATATAGCAGAAGATTTACAGAAGAAAAGAAGGAAAGGTATATGCGAACTTGTGAAGGATGTTCAAATATCCTTGAGGAGCAGCAGAGATTTATTTGATCAGAAAGGATCAGAATTATGCAGAACAGAGATCTGTAATCAGCAAGACGGTTGCATTATTATACAGGTCACTTTTTCATTGTTACCTTCTTATCATTGTAACAGTGAATTCTAAATCTCTTAACCGAGTTGGTTTAACAGCCATAATATAAATCCTCTAACAAGGTGACAATTCCATTGAATTGTTTTCAAGACCTCTTACCAGGCCACTCCTAGCAGGGTGTTTTAAATCCTCTAACAAGGTCACACCTAACAGTGTGTTTTGTAACCTTTCACCGGGTTGGCTTCTAACCGGGCATCACTTCAGAAAAGTGAAAATCAGTATCTAGATACATTGGTGGTTTTTCCCATATTGGGTTTCCACGTTAAATCTTGTGTCTCTTGTGTTCTTAATTGCTTTCACAATCATATACATGTTTTGATGAATATCTAAAGATAATATTGATAATACTTTCTGCATCTTCAAAGTTACTGCAATCTATTTACCGAGTGCTAAAACAAATAACAGTGTTAAGATATCCTAAGGGATCTGCAAAGAATTAATAATCAAGATTTATGGTTGTCTGATTCACCCCCCCCCCCTCTCAGTCACTTCATCCATATTCCATCAGTATCTATATATATATATATATATATATATATATATATATATATATATATATATAGACACACACACACATATATATGGGTGAACCCACAATAGTGAGTTACACTTTTTAGCCTGAACGGATACTGAACTATACATTTTGAGAAAAAATTTCAGATTCAGATGCATATTGTCGTTGAGCCGCTTGAAATCAGATGATGAAGTAAATTAGAGTGTTTTGAGATTTTCTGTCTAGATCCTAAATATAGATATATATTTTGAATTTATTTAAATACATTTTTCTTTTTCCCACGAAAACTTGTATGGTACTGAAAATGTCATTTTCAAATAGTAACACTTTTTTCATAGAGCATAACCTTTTTGTAAAATAGATATGGATGCGATTGTTTTGAATTTAGTTTTATAACATCCATACGGAGGGCGTGCAATTGGTTTGACAACATTATCACTATTATTGCATATTTTTATTAATTTTTGAATTTGACTAAACTAAAATTTTGACCTACCTTGACTACATAGCTTATAACTTATTGTGTATTTATCGAATTTAAATTATTATTTTTTTAATACAAAGTAGACTTGAATACAGAGGGCACTATTATTTTTCAAAAAAAAATTTCTTGGTTTTACTATTTTTCAATGAATGTCAAAATCAGAGGTTTATATTTGATAAAAGACCTACATTCATTTAACATCAAAAACCATACACAATAAATTTTAAAATAGTCAAATATATAATTCTTAGAAAGCTAGTTCCGAGTACTTTTGATAGAAAGTACTTTCGGTTGAAAGTACTTTATTTCAATTGAAAGTACTTTGGAAAAAAATGCAAAATTTAGTCAATACTAAGATACTTTCGATTGAAAGTCATCTAATTTCAATCGAAAGTCAAGTTTGACTTTCGATCGAAACCTATCGAAACCTATGTCAGGCTTTTTGGTGGCATTTCCAGGTAATAAGAATTAGATATAAATAAATGTATATTTTTTTCATTTCATAAATCTGAAAGCTGTAAAATAATTCTCATTTAGGAGAAGGAAGACATTTTGGCACAGAATAATTTTCTAAGTTGTGATGGGAAATGAAAAGAGAAGGCTAAACAAAAGTACATGACATTATTCATAAGAGACTGAACAAAGACTATGTGAAGAATCACAAAAAAGATATCATTGTCAGAATCAAGGTATGTCTAAGATGTCTCTAGATAGATATTTTAAGTTGCTGGTCAAGACTTGTCTTAATGTTCATGTAAATGTGATATTTTACAGGTCTATTAGACTTAACTAGACCAAATTGTAGACATTTTTGGACTAATAGGACTTATTAGGACTAATTAGGACCTATTCTAGGACTATTAGGACCTAATTAGAATCAATGAGAACTAATTAACACCTAATTAGACTCAATTAGAACCAATTATGAACTATGAAAACCCAATTAGACTCAATTATAATAAATTAGTACCTAATTAGACTTAATTAGGACCAATTATACCCAATTAGGACCAATTAGAATTAATTAGAAACAAATACTACCTAATTGGACCTATTAGGACTAATTAGGACCTAATAGGACCTATTAGGACTAATTAGGACCTATTAGGACCGATTAGGACTACTTAGGACCTATTAGGACCTATTAGAACCTAATTAGGACTAATTAGGACCTATTAGGACTAATTAGAACCAATTAGACTCAATTAGGACCAATTAGGACCTAACATGACCTACTAAACTCAATTAGGACTAATTAGACTCAATTAGGACCAATTAGGACCTAATATGACCTATTAGACTCAATTAGGACCAATTAGACTCAATTAGGACCAATTAGGACCTAATATGGACCAATTAGGACCAAACATGACCTGTTAGACTCAATTAGGACTAATTAGAATCAATTAGGACTAATTAGACTTAATTAGGACTAATTAGACTTAATTAGGACTGGTTAGGACCTAATATGGACAAACTAGACTCAATTAGGAGGTCAACTAGACTCAATTATGACCAATTAGGAATAATTAGGACCTAATTAGGACCTATTAGATTCAATTATGACCTATTAGATTCAATTATACTCAATTAGGACCAATTAGACTCAATTAGGACCAATTAGGACCTAAGATGACTAATTAGACTCAATTAGGACTAATTAGACTTAATTAGGATTGGTTAGGACCTAATATGGACCAACTAGACTCAATTAGAAGGTCAACTAGACTCAATTATGACCAATTAGGAAAAATTAGGACCAAATTAGGACCTATTAGATTCAATTATGACCTATTAGATCCAATTATACTCAATTAGGACCAATTAGGACCTAATATGACCTATTAGACTCAATTAGGACCAATTAGACTCACTTAGGACCAATTAGGACATAATATGGACCAATTAGGACCTAACATGACCTACTAAGCTCAATTAAGACTAATTAGACTCAATTAGGACCAATTAGGACCAATTAGACACAATTATGACCAACTAGACTCAATTAGGAAGTCAACTAGACTCAATTATGACCAATTAGGAACAATTAGGACCTAATTAGGAGGTCTATTAAATTCAATTATGACCTATTAGATCTAATTATTCTCAATTAGGACCAATGAGGACCTAATATGGAATAATTAGGACCAATTAAGACCTATTAGACTCAATTAGGACCAATTAGGACCTAATATGGACCAATTAGGACCTAACATGACCTACTAAACTCAATTAGGACTAATTAGACTCAATTAGGACCAATTAGGACCAGCTAGACACAATTATGACCAACTAGACTCAATTAGGAGCAATATGGACCAACTACAGTCAATTAGGACCAACTAGACACAATTATGACCAATTAGGACCTAATTAGGACCTATTAGATTCAATTATGACCTATTAGATCTAATTATACTCAATTAGGACCAATTAGGACCTAATATGGACCAACTAGACTCAATTAGGACCAACTAGACACAATTATGACCAATTAGGACCTAATTAGGACCTATTGTGACCTAACATGACCTACTAAACTTAATTAGGACTAATTAGACTCAATTAGGACTTAATATGACCTATTAGACTTAATTAGGACCAACTAGACTCAATTGGGACCAGTTAGGACCTAATATAGACCAATTAGATTCAATTATGACCTATAAGATCTAATTATACTCAATTAGGATGAATTAGGACCTAATATAGACCAGCTAGACTCAATTAGGACCAACTAGACACAATTATGACCAATTAGGACCTAATTAGTGATGCAGGAGCATCCTGGGTGTAAGAGCAATCTTGCATCACCCAAAAAAAATATTTCTATTTTTATATTCAATAAGGGCTATTTTGTGCGGAGCTACTATTTATGGAAAGTTACTATTTTTGGTAATTTTTGTATGTGCTTAGAATGATTAGATTTCTTTCTTGGAGGTTTATTTTGGTCATATAAGTCTGCCAGTAAAGTTTCATTGCCAGATCAAGTGTATATTGGAAGATATTGAAATTTTCAGTATTGGCAGTAGGGTACCGAAACTTTGAACTCAGTTTTGAAGGCTTTAGAGGGCCCGGATGAGGTCAAAAATTTGGGTGACAGGTGCTTGCAAGAGTCAAGCCTGTAGAGCGCTTCGTGGCATTTTCAAAATGGGGTTATAATAGCCGATCGGGTCAACTGGTGATGACTTATGGTCTTCGGAAGTTGGGGCCACCTGAAATGGTAAAAAATAATTTTCTTCAAAAAAATTTGTTCGCGTTTCAAAGGTTATCTTGAGCCGACTATGATGTAATAAAATGTGAAATAAAATAATTTTAAGTTTGGTCAGCCTTATTGGCTAAAATTCTGGAACCTTCCCAGACGGTGGAAAATTGCCTATATAAGGAAGGCTGTATTATTGTCTTAGGCAGTTCAGAATAGTTCTGGGTAGTAGATTTGAGTATTGACTTGAGGCTTTGTCATATAGAATATTGTAAGGGAATGCCCATGTGGCTTTGCATATTGTAATTCTAAAAGTTTGTAATTCCACATTTGTGGAGATAATAAGAAGCCAATTTTTTGTTCTTGCATATTATTATTGTTGTTTCTCTATTTCTGTTAAGTGTTTGTGGTATTAAGGGGAACACCCTTCATCAAGTGGTATCAGAGCAAGAGTTCTTGAGTGTGTAAAAAGATCACCGACTATGAGGCAGTTTGCACCAGGACCATGGTTAGGGTTTCAGTGTGCATTACAAAAATGCCTCCACAAAGAGAATGTGGGGGAAGAGCTGGTGCTGTGACACCTGAGGTTAGAGAGCTGCAGAGATAAGTGTGAGCATTGCAAGAAGAGATTTGTAGGGGAATGAATCTTAATGTTAGAGAGGAAAGTGAGGATGAAGCCAAAGAAGAATATCAAGAAGGAGAAGCTCAAATTGTGAACCAGGAGGAAGAAAAACTTTTTCAGGCAATTTTCAAGATTGGAAAAAGATCTAAGATTGAGGTTCCTACATATTCTAGAAATCTTAACCCAGAGGAATTGATCTACTAGATCAATGAATGTGAGGAATATTTTGAGTACGAAGATGTTGAGGATCCTGATAGGGTCAAATTTGTGAAGGCCAGATTGAAAGGTCATGCGAAGATCTGGTGGCAAAAATTCAATTAGAGTGGAATAGAAGAGGGAAAGATAAAATCATAAGATGGGATTGGATAGTGGATAAATTAAAGTGACAGTTCATTCCAATTGATTATGAGCTTGACCTATTGAAGAAAATATAGAGTTTGAAGCAAGCAGGAAGATCTATTTAAGAGTATACAGAGGAGTTCTATCGACTTCTCATCAGAACAGGCCATGCAAAAGCTGATAAGGAGAAAGTTGCCTGATACCTTAATGGGTTAAGGCCAAGCATTCAGGAGGAGTTGAATCTAGTTTTCCCTAAAAGTAGAGGAAAAGTTGAACAAGAAGTTTGAGAGCAGACAAAATGGAAGAGGTCGTGGTGGATGATCTGATGGACGGTCATATGGTGGCCAAAATGAAGATCTAAAAAAGAAGGATGAGGCCAGTAGTAGTCAGAATCAGTGAGAAAATAATTCCAATCACTTCCAAGATCAGAATAATAGAGATCAGATAGGAAGAGGAAGAGGACAAGGATCTGGAAAAGGTGGATTTCGTGGAACATGTTCTCACTGTGGAGAAGAAGGTTATAGGGCATTTGAATGTCCTCAGTTCCAAGGCATAATAGATAGGAGAAATGAAGGCCAGGCCAGAATTGCATATGTAGATGAAGATGCCAGATCATCAAATTCTGAAGATGCTCAAAGAGGAGAAATGTTGATTAACAGAAGAGCCCTGTTGAGTGGTGAGAATGAACTTGAGCAAAGGAGGAGCCTGTTTCGCACCAGGTGCAAGTGTGAAGGTAAATATTGTGATGTGATTATTGATAGTGGAAGAACTGACAATTTGGTGTCAGAAGAGATGGTGACAAAGTTGAAGCTCAAGAGATAGAAACACCCACACCCATATCGGATTGCCTGGGTACAGGATGACCACGAGATCATGGTCAATGAACAAGGCCTGGTGAAGTTCAAGATTGGTGGATACCAAGATGAGGTATTGTGTGATATCATATCTATGGATGCATGTCATATGTTGTTGGGTAGACCATGACAGTTTGACAGATGTGTTGTACATGATGGTCATGCGAATACCTATTCCCTGACAAAGGATGGAGTGCGACACAAGCTAAAACCATTGAAGGAGACTGAAGAAAAGGCATGTGGTAATGCAAGGATAACTTTTTTTGATGGAAAAAATTTCCTAGATGGTATGAAGCATAAGCATGTATGTTTTGCTTTAATTCCAAAAGCTGGTAAAGAGGAAGTAGAAGATGTTCCTGTAGAAGTTGTAGATTTATTGAATGAGTTTCAGGATATTGTATCCATTAACGTGCCTGATGGATTACCACCAGTCAGGAAGATCAGTCATCAAATGGACTTGATTCCAAGAGTGAGTTTGCCGAATAAGGTAGCACACAGAATGACACCTATAGAAAGTGAGGAGTTGAACAGACAAGTACATGAACTATTATAGAAAAGATTGATCCATGAGAGTCTGAGTCCCTGTGAAGTACTAGCAGTATTAGTACCAAAGAAGAATGGAGAATAGAAGATGTGTACAGATTCTAGGGCAATAAATAAGATCACAATCAAGTACAGGTTTCCATTGCCATGAATGAATGATATTATGGACTGTTTGAATGGAGCTGTGTATTTCTCAAAGATAGATTTGAAGAGTGGATATCATCAGATTCAGATCAGAGAAGGAGATGAATGGAAGACTGCCTTCAAGACAAAGGAAGGACTATATGAGTGGTTAGTCATGCCTTTTGGGCTAAGCAATGCACCGTGCACTTTCATGCGGCTCATGAAAGAGATTCTGAAAAACTTTTTGGGTAAGTTTGTCATTGTTTACTTAGATGATATTGTGATCTTTAGTAAGACATTGGATGAGCATATGATGCATATTCGTATGGTATTTGAGAAGTTGAGAGAAGAGAAATTGTTGATTAATTTGAAGAAGTGCAGTTTTGTGAAGAAAGAGTTGGTGTATTTGGAGTTTGTAGTTTCAGGAGAAGGTCTAAAAATGGACCCAGAGAAGGTACAGTCTATCCTTAAATGTCCTACTCCAAGGAGTGCTACTGGGGTAAGATTTTTTCATGGTCTAGCTAGCTTTTATAGAAAGTTTATAAGAAATTTTAGCAGTATTTGTGGACCCTTGACTGAAACAATGAGAGGGGATAGAAAAGAGTTTAAGTGGACTAATGGGGCAGAAAAGAGTTTTCAATTGTTGAAACAAAAAGTTACAGAAGAACTTGTTTTAGCACTTCCAGATTTTAATAATGTGTTTCAAGTAGATTGTGATGCTAGTGGTACTGCAATAGGAGCTGTTATGAGCCAAGAAGGAAAACCTATTGCTTATTTCAGTAAGAAGTTCAATGATGCCAAGAGGAAATATTCTATTTATGATCAAGAATTTTATGCTATAGTTTAGGCATTAAAGAAGTGGAGACATTATCTACTTACTAACGAGTTTGTTTTGTATACTGATCATCAAGCTTTGCAATATTTGAATAGTCAAGCAAAATTGAATCAAAGGCATTTGAAATGGGTTGAGTTTTTGCATAGTTATACATTTGTTTTGAAACATAGGAGTGGAAAGTTTAATAGAGTTGCAGATGCTCTTAGCAGAAGGCAACTATTATTGACAGAAATGCAGATTGAAGTGGTTGGGTTCAAGGAACTCAAAAATTTGTATCCAGAGGATCCTAATTTTGGTGAAGCTTGGAAAGCTTGTACAGAACCTTTTACGCTAGACAGGACAAAATGGTTGGATTTGATCATCCAGGATGATATGCTATTCAGAGGGAGTCAGTTGTGCATTTCATGAAGTTCTATGAGGGAGAATCTCATCGAGGAGAAGCATAGCGGAGGATTGGATAGATATTTTGGTCGTGATAAAACCCTTGGTTTGGTTAGTGAGAATTATTATTGGCCACAGTTGCAGCAAGATGTGAAGAAGTTTGTACAGAGTTGCAAAGTATGTCAGATGGTGAAAGGAGTGAAGTAGAATATAGGGTTGTATCAGCCATTACCCCTACCAAAGAAGCCTTGGGAGGATATCAGCATGGACTTTGTTCTTGGTTTACCGAGGACTCAGCAGGGACATGATTCAATTTTTGTGGTGGTTGATAGATTTTCAAAGATGACACATTTCATTCCATGTAAGAAGACTAATGATGTTGTTCATGTAGCAGAATTATTTTTTAGAGAAGTAGTGAGACTTCATGGTTTGCCAAAGACATAGTTTCAGATCGGGACACTAAGTTTGTTGGATATTTCTGGTGTACATTATGGAAGAAGTTGAAGATAGATTTGAAGTTTAGTTCATCACATCATCCACAGACTGATAGATAGACAGAGGTGGTGAATAGAAGTTTGGGAAATTTGCTGAGATATTTGGTTGGAGATAAGCCAACAGGATGGGATTTGATTTTATCAGAGGTGAAATTTGTATACAATAATTCTGTCAACAGGAGTACTGGTAAATCACCATTCTAGATTGTATATGGAAGTAGTCCAAGAAATGCATCTGAATTGAGGAAGATAGATAAAGGATAAAAAAGTAGTGCTGAAGCTGAGGATTTTGCAGAATACTTGAAGAACATCCATGAGAAGGTGAGGAAGCATATTACCAAGATGAATGCATAGTATAAGGCTAAGGTAGATGAGAAAAGGAGGCATAAGAAATTTCAGGTTGGTGATGAAGTCATGGTTCATTTGTGAAAGGAGCGGTTTCCGGTTGGTACATATAAAAAGCTAAAAATGAAGAAGTTTGGGCCATGTAAGATACTGAAGAAACATGATTCAGAAAATGCATATGAGGTAGAATTGCCTACTGAGCTGAATATCTCACCAGTGTTTAACATTTTAGATTTGACAGAGTATCATGAAGGAGGTGTTGCAGATGAGGTTGTAGCAGCACAGTGGAGTATTCCAGCAACCAGTTCAGATATCAAGGAGATTGAAGACATATTGGACAGTCATGTTGGCAGAAGCACAAGGAACAGGACATATGAAGAGTATTTGGTCAAATAGAAAGGAGGACCTATTGAAGATTCATCATGGCTAACAAAGGAGGAGGTTAACCATCTTAGTTTTCCTCTGCACACCTGAGTCATGATAGGGTCACTTCTCAAATTACCCCAGGTGTCTAATACAGGAGCATCCTAGGTGTAAGAGCAATCTTGCATCACCCAAAAAAACATTTCTATTTTTATATTCAATAAGGGCTATTTTATGCAGAGCTACTATTTATGGAAAGTTACTATTTTTGGTAATTTTCATATGTGCTTACAATGATCTGATTCCTTTTTTGGAGGTTCATTTTGGTCATATAAGTCTGCTAGTAAACTGTCATTGCCAGATCAAGTGTATATTGGAAGATATTGAAGATTTTCGGTATTGGCAGCAGGGTACAGAAACTTTAAACTCAGTTTTGAAGGCTTTAGAGGCCGCGGATGAGGTCAAAAAATTGGGTGACAGGCATTTGCGTGGGGCAAGCCTGTAGAGAACTTCATGGAGTTTTTGAAATGGGGTTATATTAGCCGATCGGGTCAACTGGTGATGACTTATGGTCTTCGAAAGTTGGACCACTTGAAATGGCAGAAAATAATTTTCTTCAAGAATTTTTGTTCGGGTTTCAAAGGTTATCTTGAGCCGACTATGATGTAATAAAATGTAAAATAAAATAATTTTAAGTTTGGTCGGCCTTATTGGCTAAAATTTTGGAACCTTCCCAAGCAGTGGAAAATTGCCTATATAAGGAAGGTTGTATTATTCTCTTAGGTAGTTCAGAATAGTTCTGGATAGTAGATCTAAGTATTGACTTGAGGCTTTATCCTATAGAATATTGTAAGGGAATGCCCATGTGGCTTTGCATATTATAATTCTAAAAGTTTGTAATTTCACATTTGTGGAGATAATAAGAAGCCAATTTTCTATTCTTGCATATTATTGTTGTTGTTTCTCTATTTCTGTTAAGTGTTTGTGGTATTAAGGGGACCACCCTTCATCAAGTGGTATCAGAGTAGGAGTTTTTGAGTCTGTAAATAGATCACTGACTATGAGGTAGTTTGCATTAGGACCGTGGTTAGAGTTTTAGTGCATATTGCGAAAATGCCTCTACGAAGAGAACGTGGCGGAAGAGCTGGTGCTGTGACACCTGAGGTTAGAGAGCTGCAGAGACAAGTGCGAGCATTTCAAGAAGATATTTGTAGGGGAATGAATCTTAATGTCAGAGATGAAAGCGAGGATGAAGCCGAAGAAGAATATCAAGAAGGAGAAGCTGAAATTGTGAACCAAGAGGAAGAAACACTTTTTCGGGCAATTTCTAAGATTGGGAAAAGACCTAAGATTGAGGTTCCTACATTTTCTCTAAATCTTGACCTAGAGGAATTGATCGACTGGATTAATGAATGTGAGGAATATTTTGAGTATGAAGATGTTAAGGATCTTGATAGAGTCAAATTTGCGAAGACCAGATTGAAAGGTCATGCGAAGATCTGGTGGTAAAAAATTAAATTAGAGCGAAATAGAAGAGGGAAAGATAAAATCACAAGATGGGATCAGTTGGTGGATAAATTGAAGTGACAGTTCATTCTTGTTGATTATGAGCTTGACCTACTGAAGAAAATGCAGAGTTTGAAGCAAGTAGGAAGATCTGTTTAGGAGTATACAGAGGAGTTCTATCGACTTCTCATCAGAATAGGCCATGCAGAAGCTGATAAGGAGAAAGTTGCCTGATACCTTAATGGGTTAAGGCCAAGAATTCAGGAGAAATTGAATCTGGGTCAAATGAACAGTATTGAGGAGGCATACCAGTTTGCCCTAAAAGTAGAGGAAAAGTTGAACAAGAAGTTTGAGAGCAGATAAAATGGAAGAGGTCGCGGTGGATTATCTGGTGGACGGTCATATGGTGGCTGAAATGAAGATCTAGAAAAGAAGGATGAGGTCATTAGCAGTTAGAACCAGTGAGGAAATAATTCCAATCACTTCCAGGATCAGAATAATAGAGATCAGAGAGGAAGAGGAAGAGGACAAGGATTTGGAAGAGGTGGCTTTCGTGGAACATGTTCTCACTATGGAGAAGGTCATAGGGAATTTGAATGTCCTCAGCGCCAAGGTAGAATAGACAGGAGAAATGAAGGCCAGGCCAGAATTGCAAATGTATATGAAGATGTGAGATCATCAAATTCTGAAGATGCTGAAAGAGGAGAAACATTGATTAAAAGAAGAGTCCTATTGAGTGGTGAGAATGAACCTGAGAAAAGGAGGAGCCTATTTTGCACTAGGTGCAAGTGTGAAGGTAAATGTTGTGATGTGATTATTGATAGTGGAAGCACTGACAATTTAGTGTCAGAAGAGATGGTGACAAAGTTGAAGCTCAAGAGATAGAAACACCCACATCCATATCAGATTGCTTGGGTACAGGATGACCACAAGGTCATGGTCAATGAACAATGCCTGGTGAAGTTCAAGATTGGAGGATACCAAGATGAGGTATTATGTGATATCATATCTATGGATGCATGTCATATGTTGTTGGGTAGACCATGGCAGTTTGACAGATGTGTTGTACATGATGGTCATGCAAATACCTATTCCCTGACAAAGGATAGAGTGCGACATAAGCTAAAACTATTGAAGAAGACTGAAGAAAAGGTATGTGGTAATGCAAGGATATTTTTTGTTGATGGAAGAAATTTCCTAGATGGTATGAAGCATGAGCATGTATGTTTTTCTTTAATTCCAAAAGCTAGTAAAGAGGAAGTAGAAGATGCTCCTATAGAAGTTGTAGATTTGTTGAATGAGTTTCAGGATATTGTATCCGATAACATGCCTGATGGATTACCACCATTCAGGAAGATCAGTCATCAGATGGACTTGATCCTAAGAGTGAGTTTTCCAAATAAGGCAGGACATAGAATGACACCTGTAGAAAGTGAGGAGTTGAACAGACAAGTACATGAACTGTTACAGAAAAGATTGATCTATGAGAGTCTGAGTCCCTATGTTGTACCAGCGGTATTAGCACCAAAGAAGAATAGAGAATGGAGGATGTGTACAGATTCTAGAGCAATAAACAAGATCACAATCAAGTACAGGTTTCCATTGCCACGAATAGATGATATTATGGACTGTTTGAGTGGAGCTGTGTATTTCTCAATGATAGATCTGAAGAGTGGATATCATCAGATTCAGATCAGAGAAGGAGATGAATGGAAGACTACCTTCAAGACAAAGGAAGGACTATATGAGTGGTTAGTCATGCCTTTTGGGCTAACCAATGCACCGAATAGTTTCATGCAGCTCATGAATGAGGTTCTGAAAGAATTTCTGGGTAAGTTTGCCATTGTTTACCTAGATGATATTTTGATCTTTAGTAAGACATTGGATGAGCATATGATGCATATTTGTATGGTATTTGAGAAGTTGAGAGAAGAGAAATTATTGATTAATTTGAAAAAGTGCAATTTTGTGAAGAAAGAGTTGGTGTATTTTGGGTTTGTAGTTTTAGGAGAAGGTCTAAAAATGGACCCAGAGAAGGTACAGGCTATCCTTGAATGGCCTATTCCAAGGAGTGCTACTGAGATAAGATCTTTTCATTGTCTAGCTAGCTTTTACAGAAAGTTTATCAAAAATTTTAGCAGTATTTGTGGACCCTTGACTGAAACAATGAGAGGGGATAGAAAAGAGTTTAAGTGGACTAATGGGGTAGAAAAGAGTTTTCAATTGTTGAAACAAAAAGTTACAGAACAACCTATTTTAGCACTTCTAGATTTTAATAAGGTGTTTCAAGTAGATTGTGATGCTAGTGGTACTGCAATAGGAGCTGTTATGAGCCAAGAAGGCAAACCTGTTGCTTATTTCAGTGAGAAGCTAAATGATGCCAAGAGAAAATATTCTATTTATGATCAAGAATTTTATGCTATAGTTTAGGCATTAAAAAAGTGGAGACATTATCTACTTCCTAAGGAGTTTGTTTTGTATATTGATCATCAAGCTTTGCAATATTTAAATAGTTAAGAAAAATTGAATCAAAGGCATTTGAAATGAGTTGAGTTTTTGCATAGTTATACATTTGTTTTGAAACACAGGAGTGGAAAGTCTAATAGGGTTGCAAATGCTCTTAGCAGAATGCAATTGTTGTTGATAGAAATGCAGATTGAAGTGGTTGGGTTCAAGGAACTCAAGAATTTATATCCAAAGGATCTTGATTTTGGTGAAGCTTGAAAAGCTTGTACAGAACCTGTTACGCTAGATAGGATGAAATGGTTGGATTTGATCATCCAGGATGATATGCTATTCAAAGGGAGTTAGTTGTGCATTCCATGAAGTTCTATGAGGGAAAATCTCATCGAGGAGAAGCATAGCGGAAGATTGGCTAGACATTTTGGTCATGATAAAACCCTTGGTTTGGTTAGTGAGAATTATTATTGGCCACAGTTGCAGCAAGATGTGAAGAAGTTTGTACAGAGTTGCAGAGTATGTCAGATGGTGAAAGGAGTGAAGTAGAATACAGGGTTGTATTAGCCATTACCCTTACCAAAGAAGCCTTGGGAGGATATCAGCATGAACTTTGTTCTTAGTTTACCGAGGACTCAACAGGGACATGATTCAATTTTTGTGGTGGTTGACAGATTTTCAAAGATGACACATTTCATTCCCTGCAAGAAGACTAATGATGCTATTCATGTAACAAAATTATTTTTCAGAGAAGCAGTGAGACTTCATGGTTTACCAAAGACCATAGTTTCAGATCGGGACACTAAGTTTGTTAGATATTTCTGGCGTACATTGTGGAAGAAGTTGAAGATAGATTTGAAGTTCAGTTCATCACATCATCCACAAACTGATGGATAGATAGAGGTGGTGAATAGGAGTTTGAAAAATTTGCTGAGATGTTTGGTTGGAGATAAGCCAACAGAATGGGATTTGATTTTACCAGAGGCAGAATTTGCATACAATAATTATATCAACAAGAGTACTACTAAATCACCATTCTAGATTGTATATGGAAGTAGTCCAAGAAATGCATCTGAATTGAGGAAGATAGATAGAGGAGAAATAAGTAGTGCTGAAGCTGAGGATTTTGCAGAACACTTGAAGAACATCCATGAGGAGGTGAGGAAGCATATTACCAAGATGAATGCATAGTATAAGGCTAAGGTAGATGAGAAAAGGAGGCATAAAAAATTTTAGATTGGCGATGAAGTCATGGTCCATTTGCAGAAGAAGCGGTTTCTGGTTGGTACATATAACAAGCTGAAAATGAAGAAGTTTGGGCCATGTAGGATACTGAAGAAACATGATTCAGAAAATGCATATGAGGTAGAATTGCCTACTGAGCTGAATATTTCACCAGTGTTTAACATTTTAGATTTGACAGAGTATCATGAAGGAGGTGTTGCAGATGAGGTTGTAGCAGCACAGTGGAGTATTCCAGCAACCAGTTCAGATATCAAGGAGATTGAAGATATACTGGACAGTCATGTTGGTAGAAGCACAAGGAATAGTACATATGAAGAGTATTTGGTCAAATGGAAAGGATGAACTATTTAAGATTCATCATGGCTAACAAAGGAGGAGGTTAACCATCTTGGTTTTCCTCTACACTCTTGAGTCGTGACAGGGTCACTTCTCAAATTACCCTGGGTGTCTGATGCAGGAGCATCCTAGGTGTAAGAGCAATCTTGCATCACCAAAAAAAAATATTTCTATTTTTATATTCAATAAGGGCTATTTTGTGCAGAGCTACTATTTATGGAAAGTTACTATTTTTGATAATTTTCATATGTGCTCAGAATGATCTAATTTCTTTCTTGGAGGTTCATTTTGGTCATATAAGTCTGCCAGTAAAGTTTCATTGCTAGATCAAGTGTATATTAGAAGATATTGAAGATTTTCAGTATTGGCAATAGGGTACAGAAACTTTGAACTCAGTTTTGAAGGCTTTAGAGGCCCCGGATGAGGTCAAAAATTTGGGTGACGGAGGCTTGTGTGAGTCAAGCTTGTAGAGCGCTTCGTGGTGTTTTTGAAATGGGGTTATAATAGACGATTGGGTCAGCTGGTGATGACTTATGGTCTTCAGAAGTTGGGCCACCTGAAATGGCAGAAAATAATTTTCTTCAAAAAAATTTGTTCAAGTTTCAAAGGTTATCTTGAACTGACTATGATGTAATAAAATGTAAAATAAAATAATTTTATGTTTGGTCGGCCTTACTGGCTAAAATTTTGGAACCTTCCTAGGCAGTTGGAAAATTGCCTATATAAGGAAGGCTGTATTATTGTCTTAGGTAGTTCAGAATAGTTTTGGGTAGTAGATCTGAGTATTGACTCAAGGCTTTGTTCTACAGAATATTGTAAGGGAATGCCCATGTGGCTTTGCATATTGTAATTCTGAAAGTTTGTAATTCCGCATTTGTGGAGATAATAAGAAGCCAATTTTCTGTTCTTGCATATTATTGTTGTTGTTTCTCTATTTCTGTTAAGTGTTTGTGGTATTAAGGGGAGCACCCTTCATCAAGTGGTATCAGAGCAGGAGTTCTTGAATGTGTAAATAGATCACTGATTGTGAGGCAGTTTGCACTAGGACCGTGGTTAGGGTTTCAGTGTGCATTGCAAAAATGCCTCCATGAAGAGAACGTGGCGGAAGAGATGGTGCTGTGACACCTCAGGTTAAAGAGCTGTAGAGACAAGTGCGAGCATTGCAAGAAGAGATTCATAGGGGAATAAATCTTAATGTTAGAGATGAAAGTGAAGATGAAGCCGAAGAAGAATATCAAGAAAGAGAAGTTAAAATTGTGAACCAGGAGGAAGAAAGACTTTTGTGGGAAATTTACAAGATTGGGAAAAGACCTAAGATTGAGGTTCCTACATTTTCTAAAAATCTTAACTCAGAGGAATTGATCGACTGGATCAATGAATTTGAGGAATATTTTGAGTATGAAGATGTTGAGGATCCTGATAGGGTCAAATTCGTGAAGGCCAGATTGAAAGGTCATGTGAAGATTTGGTGGCAAGAAATTTAATTGGAGTGAAATAGAAGAGGGAAAGATAAAATCACAAGATGAGATCGGATGGTGGATAAATTGAAGTGACAGTTCATTCCTGTTGATTATGAGCTTGACCTATTGAAGAAAATGCAGAGTTTGAAGCAAGTAGGAAGATCTATTCAGGATTATACAGAGGAGCTCTATCGACTTCTCATCAGAATAGGCCATGCAAAAGATGATAAGGAGAAAGTTGCCTGATACCTTAATGGGATAAGGCCAAGCATTCAGGAGGAGTTGAATCTCATTTGAATGAATAGTATTGAGGAGGCATACCAGTTTGCCCTAAAAGTAGAGGAAAAGTTGAACAAGAAGTTTGAGAGCAGATAAAATGGAAGAGGTCGTGGTGGACGATTTGGTGGATAGTCATATGTTGGCTGAAATGAAGATCTAAAAAAGAAGGATGAGGCTAGTAGCAGTTAGAATCAGTGAGGAAATAATTTCAATCACTTCCAGGATCAGAATAATAGAGATCAAAGAGGAAGAAGAAGAGGACAAGGATCTGGAAGAGGTGGCTTCCGTGGAACATGTTTTCACTGTGGAGAAGAAGGTCATAGGGCATTTGAATGTCCTTAGGGCCAAGGTAGAATAGACAGGAGAAATGAAGGCCAGACCAGAATTGCATATGTAGATGAAGATGCTAGATCATCAAATTCTAAAAATGCTGAAAGAGGAGAAACATTGATTAACAGAAGAGTCCTGTTGAGTGATGAGAATGAACCTGAGCAAAGGAGGAGTTTGTTTTGCATTAGGTGCAAGTGTGAAGGTAAATGTTGTGATGTGATTATTGATAGTGGAAGCACTGACAATTTGGTGTCAGAAGAGATAGTGATAAAGTTGAAGCTCAAGAGACAGAAACACCCACATCCATATCGGATTGCCTGGGTATAGGATGACCACAAGGTCATGGTCAATGACCAATGCCTGGTGAAGTTCAAGATTGGCGGATACCAAGATGAGGTATTGTGTGATATCATATCTATGGATGAATGTCATATGTTGTTGGGTAGACCATGGTAGTTTGACAGATGTGTTGTACATGATGGTCATGTGAATACCTATTCTCTGACAAAGGATGAAGTGCGACATAAGCTAAAACTATTGAAATAGACTGAAGAAAAGGTATGTGGTAAAGCAAGGATAACTTTTGTTGATGGAAAAAATTTCCTAGATGGTATGAAGCATGAGCATGTATGTTTTTCTTTAATTCCAAAAGTAGGTAAAGAGGAAGTAGAAGATGTTCCTGTAGAAGTTGCAGATTTGTTGAATGAGTTTCAAGATATTGTATCCGATAATGTGCCTAATGGATTACCACCAGTCAGGAAGATCAGTCATTAGATGAAATTGATCCCAAGAGTGAGTTTGTTGAATAAGGCAGCACACAGAATGACACCTACAGAAAGTGAGGAGTTGAACAGACAAGTACATGAACTGTTACAAAAAAGATTGATCCGTGAGAGTCTGAGTCCCTGTACTATACCAGTGGTATTAGAACCAAAGAGGAATGGAGAATGGAGGATATGTATAGATTCTAGGGCAATAAACAAGATCATAATCAAGTACAGGTTTCCATTGCCACGAATGGATGATATTATAGACTATTTGAGTGGAGCTGTGTATTTCTCAAAGATAGATCTGAAGAGTGGATATCATCAGATTCAGATCAAAGAAGAAGATGAATGGAAGACTACCTTCAAGACAAAGGAAGGATTATATGAGTGGTTATTCATGCCTTTTGGGCTAACCAATGCACCGAACAGTTTCATGTGGCTCATGAATGAGGTTCTAAAAGAATTTCTGGGTAAGTTTGTCATTGTTTACCTAGATGATATTTTTATCTTTAGTAAGACATTGGATGAGCATATGATGCATATTTGTATGGTATTTGAGAAGTTGAGAGAAGAAAAATTGTTGACTAATTTGAATAAGTGCAGTTTTGTGAAGAAAGAGTTGGTGTATTTGAGGTTTGTAGTTTTAGGAGAAGGTCTAAAAATGGACCCAGAGAAGGTACAGACTATCCTTGAATGGCCTACTCCAAGGAGTGCTACTGAGGTAAGATCTTTTCATGGTCTAGCTAGCTTTTTACAGAAAGTTTATCAGAAATTTTAGTAGTATTTGTGGACCCTTGACTGAAACAATGAGAGAGGATAGAAAAGAGTTTAAGTGGACTAATGGGGTAGAAAAGATTTTTCAATTGTTGAAACAATAAGTTACAGAATAACCTATTTTAGCACTTCCAGATTTTAATAAGGTATTTCAAGTAGATTGTCATGCTAGTGGTACTGCAATAGGAGCTGTTATGAGCCAAGAAGGTAAACATGTTGCTTATTTCAGTGAGAAGTTGAATGATGCCAAGAGGAAATATTCTATTTATAATCAAGAATTTTATGCTATAGTTTAGGCATTAAAGAAGTGGAGACATTATCTACTTCCTAAGGATTTTTTTTTGTATACTGATCATCAAGCTTTGCAATATTTGAATAGTCAAGAAAAATTGAATCAAAGGCATTTGAAATGGGTTGAGTTTTTGCAAAGTTATACGTTTATTTTGAAACATAGGAGTGGAAAGTCTAATAGGGTTGCAGATGCTTTTAGCAGAAGGCAACTATTGCTGACAGAAATGTAGATTGAAGTGGTTGGGTTTAAGGAACTCAAGAATTTGTATCCAGAGGATCCTGATTTTGGTGAAGCTTGGAAAGTTTGTACAGAATCTGTTACGCTAGACAGGAAGAAATGTTTGGATTTCATCATCTAGGATGATATGCTATTCAGAGGGAGTCAGTTGTGCATTCCACAAAGTTCTATGAGCGAGAATCTCATCGAGGAGAATCATAGCAGAGGATTGGCTGGACATTTTGGTTGTGATAAAACCCTTGGTTTGGTTAGTGAGAATTATTATTGGCCACAGTTACAGCAAGATGTGAAGAAGTTTGTATAGAGTTGCAGAGTATGTCAAATGGCGAAAGTAGTGAAGTAGAATACAGGGTTGTATCAGCCATTACTCCTACCAAAGAAGCCTTGGGAGGATATCAGCATGGACTTTGTCCTTGGTTTATCGAGGACTCAGCGGGGACATGATTCAATTTTTGTGGTGGTTGACAAATTTTCAAAGATGGCATATTTCATTCCCTGTAAGAAGACTAATGATGCTATTCATGTAACAGAATTTTTTTTCAAAGAAGTAGTGAGACTTCATGGTTTGTCAAAGACCATAGTTTCAGATCGGGACACTAAGTTTGTTGGATATTTCTGGCGTACATTATGGAAGAAGTTGAAGATAGATTTGAAGTTCAGTTCATCACATCATCCACAGACTGATGGACAGACAGAGGTGGTGAATAGGAGTTTGGAAAATTTGCTGAGATGTTTGGTTGGAGATAAGCCAACAGGATGAGATTTGATTTTACCAGAAGTGAAAGTTGCATACAATAATTCTGTCAATAAGAGTACTGGTAAATCACCATTCCAGATTGTATATGGAAGTAGTCCAAGAAATGCATCTGAATTGAGGAAGATAGATAAAGGAGAAATAAGTAGTGCTGAAGCTAAGGATTTTTTAAAACACTTGAAGAACATCCATGAGGAGGTGAGGAAGCATATTACCAAGATGAATGTGCAGTATAAGGTTAAGACAGATGAGAAAAGGAGGCATAAAGAATTTCAGGTTGGCGATGAAGTCATGGTTCATTTGCAGAAGGAGCGGTTTCTAGTTGGTACATATAACAAGCTGAAAATGAAGAAGTTTGGGCCATGTAGGATACTGAAGAAACATGATTCAAGAAATGCATATGAAGTAGAATTGCCTACTGAGCTGAATATTTCACCAGTGTTTAACATTTCAGATTTGATAGAGTATCATGAAGGAGGTGTTATAGATGAGGTTGTAGTAGCACAGTGGATTATTTCAGCAACCAGTTTAGATATCAAGGAGATTGAAGACATACTGGACAGTCATGTTGGTAGAAGCACAAGGAACAGGACATATGAAGAGTATTTGGTCAAATAGAAAGGACGACCTATTGAATATTCACCATGGCTAACAAAGGAGGAGGTTAACCACCTTGGTTTTCCTCTACACACCTGAGTCGTGACAGGGTCACTTCTCAAATTACCTCGGGTGTATGATGCAGGAGCATCCTAGGTGTAAGAGCAATCTTGCATCACCCAAAAAAAATATTTCTATTTTTATATTCAATAAGGGCTATTTTGTGCAGAGCTACTATTTATGGAAAGTTACTATTTTTGGTAATTTTTGTATGTGCTCAAAATAATCTAATTTCTTTCTTGGAGGTTCATTTTGGTCATATAAGTCTACCAGTAAAGTTTCATTGCCAGATCAAGTGTATATTGGAAGATATTGAAGATTTTTGGTATTGGCAGTAGGGTATAGAAACTTTGAACTCAGTTTTGAAAGTTTTAGAGGCCTTGAATGAGGTCAAAAATTTGGGTGATGGGCACTTGCATGGGTCAAACCTATAGAGCGCTTCATGGCATTTTCGAAATGGGGTTATAATAGCCGATCGGGTCAACAGGTGATGACTTATGGTCTTCGGAAGTTGGGCCACCTGAAATGGCGAAAAATAATTTTCTTCAAAAATTTCTGTTGGGGTTTCAAAGGTTATCTTGAACTGACTATGATGTAATAAAATGTAAAATAAAATAATTTTAAGTTTGGTCGGCCTTATTGGCTAAAATTTTGGAACCTTCCTAGGTGGTAGAAAATTGCCTATATAAGGAAAGCTGTATTATTGTCTTAGGCAGTTCAGAATAGTTCTAGGTAGTAGATCTGAGTATTGACTCGAGGCTTTGTCCTATAGAATATTGTAAGGGAATGCCCATGTGGCTTTGCATATTGTAATTCTGAAAGTTTGTAATTCCACATTTGTGGAGATAATAAGAAGCCAATTTTCTATTCTTGCATATTATTGTTGTTGTTTCTCTATTTCTGTTAAGTGTTTGTGGTATTAAGGGGAGCACCCTTCATCAAGTGGTATCAGAGCAGGAGTTCTTGAGTGTGTAAATAGATCGCCGACTATGAGGCAGTTTGCACCAGGACCATGGTTAGGGTTTCAGTGCGCATTGCAAAAATGCCTCCATGAAGAGAATATGGCGGAAGAGCTAGTGCTGTGACACCTGAGGTTAGAGAGCTGCAGAGACAAGTGCGAGCATTGCAAGAAGAGATTTGCAGGGGAATGAATCTTAATGTCAGAGATGAAAGTGAGGATGAAGACGAAGAAGAATATCAAGAAGGAGAAGCTGAAATTGTGAACTAGGAGGAAGAAAGAATTTTTAGAGCAATTTCCAAGATTGGGAAAAGACCTAAGATTGAGGTTCCTACATTTTCTGGAAATCTTAACTCAGAGGAATTGATCGACTGGATCAATGAATGTGAAGAATATTTTGAGTATGAAGATGTTGAGGATCCTGATAGGGTCAAATTTGTGAAGGCCAGGTTGAAAGGTCATGCGAACATCTGGTGGATAAATTGAAGTGACAGTTCATTCCTCTTGATTATGAACTTGAGCTACTAAAGAAAATGCAGAGTTTGAAGCAAGTAGGAAGATCTGTTCAGGAGTATACAGAGGAGTTCTATCGACTTCTCATCAGAACAGGCAATGCAGAAGCTGATAAGGACAAAGTTTTCCGATACCTTAATGGCTTAAGGCCAAGCATTCAGGAGGAGTTGAATCTGGTTTGAATGAATAGTATTGAGGAGGCATACTAGTTTTCCCTAAAATTAGAGGAAAAGTTGAACAAGAAGTTTGAGAGCAGACAAAATGGAAGAGGTCACGGTGGATGATCTGGTGGACGGTCATATGGTGGACGAAATAAAGATCTAAAAAAGAAGGATGAGGCCAGTAGAAGTCAGAATCAGTGAGGAAATAATTCTAATCGCTTCCAAGATCAGAATAATAGAGATCAAAGAAGAAGAGGAAGAGGACAAGGATCTGGAAGAGGTGGCTTCCATGGAACATGTTTTCATTGTGGAGAAGAAGGTCATAGGGCATTTGAATGTCCTCAGTGCCAAGGCAGAATAGACAGGAGAAATGAAGGCTAGGCCAGAATTGCACATGTAGATGAAGATGCCAGATCATCAAATTCTAAAGATGCTGAAAGAGGAGAAATGTTGATTAATAGAACAGTCCTATTGAGTGGTGAGAATGAACCTAAGCAAAGGAGGAGCCTATTTCACACCAGGTGCAAGTGTGAAAGTAAATGTTGTGATGTGATTATTGATAGTGGAAGCACTGACAATTTAGTGTCAGAAGAGATGGTGACAAAGTTGAACCTCAAGAGACAGAAACACCCACATCCATATCGAATTGCCCGGGTACATGATGACCACAAGGTCATGGTCAATGAAAAATGCCTAGTGAAGTTCAAGATTGGCGGATACCAAGATGAGGTATTGTGTGATATCATATCTATGGATGCATGCCATATGTTGTTGGGTAGACCATGGTAGTTTGACAAATGTGTTGTACATGATGGTAATGCAAATACCTATTCCCTAACAAAGGATGGAGTGCGACATAAGCTAAAACCATTGAAGGAGACTGAAGAAAAGGTATGTGGTAATGAAAGGATAACTTTTGTTGATGGAAGAAATTTCTTAAATGGTATGAAGCAGGAGCATGTATGTTTTTCTTTAATTCTAAAAGCTGGTAAAGAGGAAGTAGAAGATGTTCCTGTAGAAGTTGCAGATTTGTTGAATGAGTTTCAGGATATTGTATCTGATAACCTGCTTGATGGATTACCACCAGTCAGGAAGATCAGTCATCAGATGGACTTGATCCCAGGAGTGAGTTTCCCAAATAAGGCAGCACACAGAATGACACTTGCAGAAAGTCAGGAGTTGAACAGACAAGTACATGAACTATTACAGAAAAGATTGATCCTTGAGAGTCTGAGTCCCTATGCTGTACCAGTGGTATTAGCACCAAAGAAGAATGGAGAATAGAGGATGTGTACAGATTCTAGAGCAATAAACAAGATCACAATCAAGTATAGGTTTCCATTGCCACGAATGGATGATATTATGGACTGTTTGAGTGGAGCTGTGTATTTCTCAAAGATAGATCTGAAGAGTGGATATCATTAGATTCGGATCAGAGAAGGATAGGAATGGAAGACTTCCTTCAAGACAAACGAAGGACTATATGAGTGGTTAGTCATGCCTTTTGGGCTAACCAATGCACCGAGCACTTTAATGCGGCTCATGAACAAGGTTCTGAAAGAATTTCTATGTAAGTTTGTCATTGTTTACCTAGATGATATTTTGATCTTTAGTAAGACAATGGATGAGCATATGATGCATATTCGTATGGTATTTGAGAAGTTGAAAGAAGAGAAATTGTTGATTAATTTGAAGAAGTGCAGTTTTGTGAAGAAAGAGTTGGTGTATTTGGGGATTGTAGTTTCAGGAGAAGGTCTAAAAATGGACCTAGAGAAGGTACATGCTATCCTTGAATGGCCTACTTCGAGGAGTGCTACTGAGGTAAGATGTTTTCATGGTCTAGCTAGCTTTTATAGAAAGTTTATCAAAAAATTTAGTAGTATTTGTGGACCCTTGACTGAAACAATGAGAGGGGATAGAAAAGAGTTTAAGTGGACTAATGGGGCAGAAAAGAGTTTTCAATTGTTGAAACAAAAAGTTACAGAAGAAACTATTTTAGCACTTCCAGATTTTAATAAAGTGTTTCAAGTAGATTGTGATGCTAGTGGTACTGCAATGGGAGCTGTTATGAGCCAAGAAGGTAAACCTGTTGCTTATTTCAGTGAGAAGTTAAATGATGTCAATAGGAAATATTCTATTTATGATCAAGAATTTTATGCTATAGTTCAGGCATTAAAGAAGTGGAGATATTATCTACTTCCTAACGAGTTTATTTTGTATACTGATCATCAAGCTTTGCAATATTTGAATAGTCAAGGAAAATTGAATTAGAGGCATTTGAAATGGGTTGAGTTTTTGCAGAGTTATACATTGGTTTTGAAACACAGGAGTGGAAAGTCTAATAGGGTTGCAGATATGCTATTCAGAAGGAGTCAGTTGTGCATTCCACGAAGTTCTATGAGGGAGAATCTCATCGAGGAGAAGCATAGCGGAGGATTGGCTGGACATTTTGGTCATGATAAAACCCTTGGTTTGGTTAGTGAGAATTATTATTGGCCACAGTTGTAGGAAGATGTGAAGAAGTTTGTACAGAGTTGCAGAGTATGTCAGATGGAGAAAGGAGTGAAGTAGAATACAGGGTTGTATCAGCCATTACCCGTACCAAAGAAGCCTTGGGAGGATATCAGCATGGACTTTGTTCTTGGTTTACCGAGGACTCAGCAGGGACATGATTCAATTTTTGTGTTGGTTGACAAATTTTCAAAGATGGCACATTTCATTCCCTGCAAGAAGACTAATGATGCTGTTCATATAGCAGAATTGTTTTTCAGAGAAGTAGTGAGACTTCATGGTTTGCAAAAGACCATAGTTTCAGATCGGGACACTAAGTTTGTTAGATATTTTTGGCATACATTGTGGAAGAAATTGAAGACAGATTTGAAGTTTAGTTCATCACATCATCCACAGACTCATGGACAGACAGAGGTGGTCAATAGGAGTTTGGAAAATTTGCTGAGGTGTTTGGTTGGAGATAAGCCAATAGGATGGGATTTGATTTTACCATAGGCAGAATTTGCATACAGTAATTCTATCAATAGGAGTACTGGTAAATCACCATTCCAGATTGTATATGGAAGTAGTCCAAGAAATGCATCTAAATTAAGGAAGATAGATAAAGGAGAAATAAGTAGTGTTGAAGCTGAGGATTTTGCAGAACACTTGAAGAATATCCATGAGGAGGTGAGGAAACATATTACCAAGATGAATGTGCAGTATAAGGCTAAGGTAGATGAGAAAAGGAGGCATAAAGAATTTTAGGTTGGCGATGAAGTCATAGTTCATTTGCGGAAGGAGCGGTTTTTGGTTGGTACATATAGCAAGTTGAAAATGAAGAAGTTTGGGCCATGTAGGATACTAAACAAACATGATTCAGGAAATGCATATGAGGTAGAATTGCCTACTGAGCTGAATATTTTACCAGTGTTTAACATTTCAGATTTGACAGAGTATCATGAAGGAGGTGTTGCAGATGAGGTTGTAGCAGCATAGTGGAGTATTCCAACAACCAGGTTAGATATCAAGGAGATTAAAGACATACTGGACAGTTGTGTTGGCAGAAGCACAAGGAATAGGACATATGAAGAGTATTTGGTCAAATGGAAAGGAGGACCTACTGAAGATTCATCATGGCTAACAAAGGAGGAGGTTAAGCATCTTGGTTTTCCTCTGCACACCTAAGTCATGACAGGGTCACTTCTCAAATTACCCCGGGTGTCTGATGCAGGAGCATCCTAGGTGTAAGAGCAATCTTGCATCACCCAAAAAAAATATTTCTATTTTTATATTCAATAAGGGCTATTTTGTGCAGAGCTACTATTTATGGAAAGCTACTATATTTGGTAATTTTTGTATGTGCTTAGAATGATTTGATTTCTTTCTTGGAGGTTCATTTTGGTCATATAAGTCTACCAGTAAAGTTTCATTGCCAGATCAAGTGTATATTGGAAGATATTGAAGATTTTTGGTATTGGCAGCAGGGTACAAAAACTTTGAACTCAGTTTTGAAGGCTTTAGAGGCCCCGGATGAGGTCAAAAATTTGGGTGATGGGCGCTTGTGCAAGGCAATCCTATAGAGTGCTTTGTGGCCTTTCTAAAATGGGGTTATAATAGCCGATCGGGTCAACTGGTGATGACTTATGGTCTTCAGAAGTTGGGCCACCTGAAATGGCTGAAAATAATTTTCTTCAAAAATTTCTGTTCTAGTTTCAAAGGTTATCTTGAGCTGACTATGATGTAATAAAATGTAAAATAAAATAATTTTAAGTTTGGTCGGCCTTATTGGCTAAAATTTTGGAACCTTCTCAGGTGGTGGAAAATTGCCTATATAAGGAAGGCTGTATTATTTTGGGTAGTAGATCTAAGTATTGACTTGAGGCTTTGTCCTATAGAATATTGTAAGGGAATGCCCATGTGGCTTTGCATATTGTAATTCTGAAAGTTTATAATTCCACATTTGTGGAGATAATAAGAAGCTAATTTTTTGTTCTTGCATATTATTGTTGTTGTTTCTCTATTTTTGTTAAGTGTTTGTGGTATTAAGGGGAGCACCCTTCATCAATTAGCATCTATTAAGACCTAACATGACCTACTAAACTCAATTAGGACTAATTTGACTCAATTAGGACCAATTAGGACCTAATATGACCTATTAGGCTCAATTAGGACCAATTAGACTCAATTGGGACCAGTTAGGACCTAATATGGATCAAATAGGAGCTAACATGACCTATTAGACTCAATTAGGACTAATTAGACTCAAGTAGGACTAATTAAACTTAATTAGGATTGGTTAGGACCTAATATGGACCAACTAGACTCAATTAGGAGGTCGACTAGACTTAATTATGACCAATTAGGAATAATTAGGACATAATTAGGAGGTCTATTAGATTCAATTATGACCTATTAGATCTAATTATAGTCAATTAGGACCAACTAGGACCTAATATAGACCAATTAGGACCAATTACTATTAGACTCAATTAGGACCAATTAGGACCCAATATGACCTAATAAAGTCAATTAGGACTAATTAGACTCAATTAGGACCAATTAGGACCAACTAGACTCAATTATGACCAACTAGACTCAATTAGGACCAATATGGACCAAGTAGACTCAATTACGACCAACTAGACACAATTATGATTAGTTAAGACCTAATTAGGACTTATTAGATTCATTTATGACCTATTAGATCTAATTATACTCAATTAGGAATAATTAGGACCTAATATGGACAACCTAGACTCAATTAGGACCTATTAGGACCTAACATGAGCTACTAAACTCAATTAGGACTAATTAGACTCAATTAGGACCAATTAGGACCTAATATGACCTATTAGACTTAATTAGGATGAATTAGACTCAATTGGGACCAATTAGGACCTAATATGAACCAATTAGGACCTAACATGACCTATTAGACTCAATTAGGACTAATTAGACTTAATTAGGACTGGTTAGGACCTAATATGGACCAACTAGACTCAATTAGGAGGTCAACTAGACTCAATTGTGACCAATTAGGAACAATTAGGACCTAATTAGGACCTACTAGATTCAATTATGACCTATTAGATCCAATTATAGTCAATTATGACCAATTAGGACCTAATATAACCTATTAGACTCAATTAGGACCAATTAGGACCTAATATGGACCAATTAGGACCTAACACGACCTACTAAACTCAATTAGGACTAATTAGACTCAATTAGGACCAACATTGAGGAACACATTATGCAGGTTCAGTTGTCGTGCAAGGAACATATTTGAAGCAAACCAAAATACTTAAACATGGGATTCATTTTATTGATTATCAACCTAACAATAAGGTTTATCAGTATAGTCATCTTGTAATTGCCACTATCCTATCTCTTGTTCCTATGATGGGACATGGCATTCATAAGTGGAGACTTGATACTGATGACCATGAGAGAATATTAAATGTTATTTGAGAGAGAGATGAATGACTTGATGTGGACTAAATCATGCATGAAATATGATTTGAACTAAATTTTTCATGGGTGAGACCAGAGGTTTTCTTAGCTCCATTATTTCCTACTGGTGCCCATAGTGAATGGAGCTTGAATTAAATTAAAAATTAAGAATATATATAGATCTCAAATTTATGTTTTACAAGTGGATATGATATATTAATTATCTACCTGAATATGAAGTACTCTAACTTTGGAATATGAATGTGTGTGTGTATTGAATTTGCATGTGTTACATTAGGACGTGCATGTTTTAAATATAAAATCTACTTGAAGTACAACAACATTAAATTAAAAGTACACGCACAACTATTAATGATTGTACATTTAATTATATAAGTAAGATTCAATGAAACATCTAGGGACCTCAATTATATAGCTCTCACTTGTGTCAAATTTACATCAATCATAACTTTCATTAAATAAAAATGTGTACAATCAAACATCATTCATGTATGTAATCTATTTAATTCAAACATCATTCACATATGTAATCTATTGAAATCAATTTCATCAAATTTAAATTAAACATGTATGTATGTGTATGTAATCTATTGAAAGTATTGAAAATTTACAAGTTCATCACACATGCACACGTACATTAGGAGTGAAAGTATATATAAGATGCATGAAACATCAATCATGTGTGTAGATCAAGTACTGTAAATATGAAACATATGAATCAATCATGTGTCAAACATTCTATCAAAAGCCCATCTAGAAATGAAATATAGTTCATCAAACACATGTGAATATATATAAATTAAAATATATAAACATTAAAATTAAAGAGATATATAAATTAAAATATATAAACATTGTACAGGAAAACATGTTATAAAGTGTGTGGAACAAAGATAATAAATTAAAAACTCACCTATCCACTACTGATGTCATCATCAAGTGAGTCCCGATGATGTACATGATTAGTACCCAAAGAAGGAGTAACAAGAGGCATATCCTGATAGACAAAAAATATATATCATATATATACGTGCATGTGCATGTAAGTTTCAATTGATTAAAATTTTGAAAATAAATTTAATTTTAATTGTAACATTAAAAATACATATATATAATGTAATTTATACCTATGTAGGTGGTGGAAATTGATAGTACTGAGATTCCCTAGCCTCAATCCTATCAACCAAGGTATCAAGATTTTATTGTGTCTGGTCCAAGCTCAAATATGGATCTACAACATGAGTAGACTACACACACCTCTCTAATGATGAATTCAATGGACTAACTAGATGAGATGGCATGGAAGTCATATCATCATGTGTCAAAAAATCTAGATAACCTATAGTGGTCATGCTAAACTCAACATCGTCAAGGCCAACATCAGAGAACTGATGCCCTACACTGACTGAAGGGTCTGTACGTTGTGCCTCTCCCTATGCAGCAATAGAGTGGTCAGTAGGTGGATCCTCATGAGCACTACCACTATGGCCACGGTCTAGGTGAGAAGGATGTGGCTGAGTGTATTTGACAGTACCCACATGAGATATAACCTCTGATATGGGGATATCATTCTCTGATGCTATAAATGCATATGTATCTAATAGATCCTCATCCAAGCTAGTCAGTGTCACATGTGTCATCTCTCCTATAAGTCCCTCCAGGCTAGAAAGTGAAGGGATGCCTGTTATAATGTACATGTCATCTATGGTCCTACTAGCAGATGTTCCGCTTGATGATCTGGAGTGTCATCAAGACATCAAGTGCTGAACAACCTGATCACTAAATATTGATGTGGTAGCTACTAAAATTTCCTCCATACTATCAATCATAGCTCAAAGCTAGGTGCTATGAATAACATCATCTGCAACATGGCCCAATGAAGGAGCTATAGCAGGTGCCCTCTGACCAACAATGGCCCTATATACCGGTCTCTATCGATTAGCTTGATGATAAGAATCTTTATCAGTAAGCCTACCATGCCCCTATCCTAGATGTGCTGGCAAATCAGTGTAATTAATAGCATGACCTAAATGAACCTTAGAAAAAAAAATTTGTGCAAAGTATAGTGGAATCTAGTCGTTATTTAGATAATGACCATGGGAAGCTAGAAATCTAGGGTATATCAATGCTGATATAGCAGGATCCTCACACCTGGTAACCTGATACCCCTTCACATAATTTTTATCTACATAAGATGGGAAAACTTCCCCTTTCAGGGTCACTTTAGGCACTAAAGCATGTACCTCCTTAAAAGAAAGACCAGACCCAACCTCTTGTCTCTTTCTCTCAAGTATGGCCTCTATAATATCTGGAGCATAGGGAGTGGTACCATGAATGTCATCCCTAATGCTAATCAAGATATTAAGGATGGACTGACACGTGCTCTTATACATAGTAGAGCTAGATAGATTATTTATAGATTCTTGTAGCTGTTGAATCTCTCTATTAGTGCGTGAAAATAGTTCTGCAAGGGGAATCGGGGCATCTGCCATGTGTGATGTGCAATAATATGTCTGATAGATCTATAATATGTATGCACTTGAAAGATTTTATTTACTGTCAAATAAATTCTATGTATATACATGTACGTTTTCCTAATTTAAATAAAAATAAAATTAAATACTATGCATGCATTTCACTACATTATTTGAAAGTAAAATTAATTAC
>BSBK01000830.1:125000-150000 GCA_027943335.1 Chamaecyparis obtusa | reverse complement strand
TTGGTATCAGAGCGTTGGTTTCTTGGAATAG
This sequence comes from Chamaecyparis obtusa, assembly GCA_027943335.1. NCBI lineage: Eukaryota > Viridiplantae > Streptophyta > Pinopsida > Cupressales > Cupressaceae > Chamaecyparis > Chamaecyparis obtusa. The sequence goes on along the minus strand of BSBK01000830.1, from coordinate 149,969 downwards.
AGTTTTAAGGACTTCAACACAAAGGTCTCATAATTTTTAAGAGGGAAGTGCCAAAGCTAAACAAATATAACTTCATAATATGGCAAAGTCGAATGAAGTTTCATATATCCATGATTGGGAATTTTGCCCTAGATTTGATGACAAATGGATACCTTGCACCACCCAATGGTCCCTTGACCCTTGATCAACTAAGGGATAGGCGTGAACATAATGTTACTATGATGGAGATTGTTGCTGCCTGTTCAGATGCCAAATTTGAAGACATCAAGGACTGTACTACTACTAAGAAGATGTGGGATAAGTTAGCTCAAGTTTCTAGTGGTGATGTGAATGTCAAGAGAGCAAGAGCCAAAAGCTTAAGAGGAAGATTCAATGATATGAAGATGAAAGAAGGTGAAAACATTGTGCAATACACAAATAGAATAAAAGAGGTAGTTCACACTATTAGAGCATCAGATGGAGTCATTGATGAAGACACTATGGTAAGAAAAATTCTAAGGACCTTATTGCCTATCTATGCAATTAGAATATGTACAATTCATGAAAATAGGTTAGCACCTAACAACACACTGACCCTTGATAATCTGATTGGAAAGATTACAACATTTGAACTGAACAATTATGACAATAGTGTTGTACCGTCAATTGAATCTACTTTTATGACTTCTTTGAAGATTGGTAAGTCTAGAAATAAGAATGATGATAGTGACAACAATACCAATGATGAGCTTGATGAAATTGAAGCTCTTATGGCTAGAAGGTTACCTAAAGGTAAAGGAAGGTATATAGGTAAGTTACCTTTAGCATGCTTTAACTGTAAAGAAGTTGGTCACATTGCTGCTAGATGTCTAGACAAGAAAGATGATGAGAGAACCAAAGACCAATCTGAAGGAAGCTATGGGAGAAGATACAACAAAGGCTATCAAAACTACAACAAAGACAACTAAGATAACACTAAAAAAGGCAAGAAAGTATGCTACATTGTTGAGGAAGAAGATATCACTGATATAGACACTGATGATCATGTGGAGGTTGTGTTTGTGGCAATGAAGGATGATTCCAAAGAAGATGAAAGGTATGTAGAGACAACACTTATCTCTAAGGTTAATAAAAATGATAGATGGATTATAGATAGTGGTTGTACACATCACATGGCTGGTGATGAAGAAAATTTTGATTATCTTGAAGAATACAATGGATGATCTATAAGAATGGGAAATGATGCACCCTATATGGTAAGAGGTAAAGGATCCCTGATGATAAATGATAGATTAAAATGTGAAAATGATTATTGGGTAAAAGGATTGAACTATAATTTTCTAAGTGTGGCACAATTGAACAATTTAGGCCACTGAGTTGCATTTAAGAGCAAAAAGGTGAAAATATTTGATGATGGAGGAAGACTTGTTGGAACTCATACACAATCCAGAGGTAGTCTATTTTATCTTGATAATGATCAGGATTCTTGTTTATTGATGAAAGATGAAGATGGATGGTTGTGGCATAAAAGTTTATGCCATGTGAATTTTGATAACATGATTAAGATTAGTTAAATGAAAAGAGTTAGATGTCTGCCTAACTTATCTAAGCCAGATCATGTTATGTGTCATGAATGTCAGAAAGGTAAGATGACTAAGTCTAGTTTCAAAAGTAAAGATTATTCAACAAAGAAGATACTTGAGTTAGTGCATACCGACCTATGTGGTCCTATGAGAACTCAAAGTTATTATGGAGACAGATACTTTATTCTTTTTGTTGATGATTTTACTAGATTGATGACTGTCATGTTCTTAAAAGAAAAATTTGAGGTATTCAAGATGTTTAAGTGGTATAAAGAAAAAGTAGAAAAAGAGACTCTAAAGATTTGAAATGCTTAAGATCTGATAGAGGAGGTGAATTTATCTCTGATGAATTTACTAATTTTTGTAATGAGCATGGTATTAAAAGATAGGTCTTTGGACTGAGGAAACCATAATAGAATGGCATTGCTAAAAGGAGGAATAGGTCAATTGTTGACTACACAAGGACATTAATGATAGAAAAGAATGTTGCTTAGACATACTAGAGAGAAGTTGTTACCACTATAGTTTATGTGCTAAACTGAGTACAACTGAAGGACACTAATAAGACACCCTATGAGTCATGGTTTGGACAGAAACCCACTGTAAGTTATTTCAGAATTTTTGGAAGCAAATGTTTTATTCTGAAAGATGAAAGAAATGGAAAGTTTGACTCAAAAGGCGATGAAGGGATATTCCTAGGATATTCTAGTAAAATTAAAGCATACAAGTGTCTAAACAGAGTAACTAATAAAATGATTGAAAGTGCTAATGTTTGAGTTGATGAGTTTGATGATAAGAATGTAGAGGAAAGAAAAAAGGAACTAGAAGACTACAGTAGATTCACTTACATTGAACAACTTGAGTATCTACTGAAGCCACAGACAGTGACCACCGGTCAACAGGAAAATAATACTGAAGAACAGGAAAGAGAAACCAAAGAGCAGGAAGGACCTACCAAGCAAGAAAATGATCCTGCATAGGATGAACAAGAAATAAGAAACCAAATATTGGTGAGTTTTGTCAGAAGACATCATCCTGAGACACAAATAATTTGAGATAGACAAGATGGCATGCAAACAAGGAGTAAAGGAAGACAAGGTACATGTCTAGTTTGTGATTATGAACCAAAAAATGTGAAATTTGTATTAGAAAATGATGAATGGGTTAATGCAATGAAAGAAAAAATAGAGAAAATAGAGAAGAACAAAACCTGGACCTTAGTACCTAGACCTAAAGATAAGAATGTTATCGGTACTAAGTGGATATTCAGGAACAAGAAAAATGAGAATGGAGAGGTAACAAGGAATAAAGCCAGATTGGTATGTAAAGGATATGCACAGGAGGAAGGAATAGATTATGGTGAAACATTTTCACCTATTGCTAGATTAGAAGGAGTCAAAATGTTACTTGCATATGCTGCACACAAAAAGTTCAAAGTTTATGAAATGGATGTCAAGTCAGAATTTTTGAATGGAATACTTGAAGAAGAAGTATACATAGAACAACTTGAAGGGTTTGTTGATCTAGAAAACAAAGATATGTTATGTAGATTACATAAAGCTTTATATGGTTTGAATCAAGCACTAAGAGCTTGGTATGAGAGGCTGCATAGTTATTTTTTAAGTATTGGATTTGTTAAAACAAGTGAGAACAACAATTTATATATGAAAAGAGATACCGATGATACTATTCTTATTGCTAAAATATTTTTGGATGACATTATATTTGGAGGACAAGATCAAATCTATAAGTCATTTGATGATGAAATGAGAAGTGAATTTGAAATGTTTATGTCCAAGGAGATTAAGTTCTTTCTAGGACTACAAGTGATTCAACATAATGATGGTATATTCATCACACAATCTAAATATATTAAGGAAGTCTTGAAGACATTTGGCATGGAAGATGCTAAACCTATGGGAACACTGATGGCTACTGGATGTAAACTGACTAAGGAAGATGAAACTACAAAAGTGAACCAGACACTATAGTGATCAATGATTAGTAAGTTAATGTATGTAGTGCATAGTAGACCAGACATAGCACATGATGTGGGAATTGTTGCAAGATTTTCTCCAAACCCTAGAGAGTAACACATGGTTGCTACAAAGAGAATCTTAAGATACCTAAAGAAAATAGAAGATTATGGGTTATGGTATCCTAAGGAAGACAAATTTGAACTTAGAGTCTATACCGACGCTGATTGGGCTGGAAATGTGGATGATAGAAAAAGCTGTGAGGCCTCACCCTGACCCGTCATAGCATCTTTCTTTTTCTGCATTTTGATACAGTGATACATTTGTTGATCTATTTTGGATTGAGACTCGAGATATGATATTTTGATGGTGATTATTATATTATGTAGGTGTGGATGTGAATCTAGAGTACATCATGATTTTTATTATGCATCGTTGATTAAGTGAATTATTCATGATTAGATTTGATTACTGCACATGATGATTATGTACTTATGATGTTCGAATATTATTGAATGGAAAATTGTGATTTGAATTGAGCTATACATATTGAGTTATGATACTAAATAGGAAATTGAATATGTATATTTCATGTAATGTTATCATCTTGAACTACTGATGCTCGAAGTGAAGTGTGCAGGTACGAGAACCATGGGAATTATCGGAGAACCAAGGTTAAACACATGTGTACTGAGTAAACCAAGGCTTAGTCCAATGTGGGATTACAAAGCCTCGTTGTAATGTGAACTTTTCGTAAAAGTGAATTTTCTTGTGCATTAGTAGTTAGCTTCGTGTTGTCTTTCTTGGCATTTGTATGTAATGTGCAATTGTTAGTGTCACTTGACACTTGTAATGTACTCATTAAATTTATTTAATTCCAGCCACTTCTAGAGGCCAATAAGGAGTTCTAGGGGTCATTTTTGGCATAATTTATGTATCTTAATGTTAGGGGTATGGGTTAGGAAGGTTTTGAGCATACCCTAAACCCCCTAGAGACTTTGGCAACCTTTTTTTTGACCCATTTACCCTTACCTACGAGATTGGATGGATCTTGACCCTTACCCAACTTCACCTTTCCTTCCAATCAAGCATTTATCATGGGGGGACAAGGGAAATCAAGGAGACCTTAGAGTCAAATCTGCAATTATGATTGGTGGGTGGGTAGAATTTGGAGCCCTTTTTAGAGGCCTTGGATAGAATTAGAGGGTGTTCACCCACTCTCTAATTTTAGAGACTTTAGGGTTTTGGAGGAGGAAGAAAAAGTGGATAAGCTCTTCTCAAATTTCCATTTCCATCACACTTGTGGAGGTTGGTTACTCTTCTCATGGAGTCTTTCTACTTGTGCATTAGATTAGCTTGTATCTTTCCCTCTCATGTATATGAATCTTGATTCTTGTTGTGGCTATGTGTTGTAAGGGAGGGATTTTGGGTTTGATTTCATGGTTTGATCTTGTTCTTTTTGCTTGATTGAGGGAGTTCTTGTTTATGGGTGTGAGGTATTACTCACCCTTTGGGAAGGGAAGAAGTGGCCTATGGGTGGAGGGGTTAGTTGGGCTCTCCATGAGGTGAGAGTCTCTTCTCTTGGAGAAGAGGGATAAGTCCATGGTGTATGGGCACCATGGAAGCCATTGCATTCTTGTATGTTGAAGAGGATGTTAAGCAAAGTATGTGTATGAAGAGGCCTTTGGATATGCATGGATATGTAGCCTTGAAGAGGCATTTGGATATGTAGCCTTGAAGAGGCATTTGAATACTCATGGTGAGAAAATTTGTATGTAATGGCATTCTCCCCTTGGAAAAGCCCACCTCCACCCTCTCAATGAGCTTGTAAGACTCATTTGTGTAACCTTGGAAGGGAGTAATTTGTTGTATGTGCATTGTGTAAATTGTTTGTGAGCATCTTGTTGATCTTGTTGCATACCCGTTTAGCCCTTGGTTCTCCAAGCTTGGGGGTGGTCTCATAAGAGACCTTGGTTGGGTGGTGAGCACCCATGGTTCTCTCCTTTTATTGCAGGTATAGAAGTCAAAGGCCCATGAAGAAAAAGCTTGATGAAATCCCTTCTTTAATGTGCTTGTATCAATCTCTCATGTGCTGTTGTATTGTAGATCTTGAAAGAAAGATCCTCTTTTATATATAATTGTAATGGAGCAAGCCTCTCCTTGTAGTAGGAGTATTTGTTTTGGTGGATTTGTATGGTGTTCAGCTTGTTCATGTTGGAGCACCAGGAAAATTTATATTGCAATAGAATGAAGAAAAGCATGTTTCATTTTCTTGATATTATCATGCATGTATGGTTATCAAAGTATGTTTCAATGATTCAATTTGTATATAAGGAATGCTTGCTGTTATGCTGATGCATTCTCCTTAATTGAAATGGAGGTATAAATATCTCATGGTTAAATGTTTATCTAAGTTGATAAGGGAGAGATAATGTATTGTTTAAAGAAAGAAATTTCATTGATATGATCTTTGTGAAGCTCTCAATGTGTTGACTTAACTTGTTATGATCATTCTATTTTACCTTATCTTGGACAAGCTTCAAATTAAATAGAAACTAATTGAGTTGATAAGAATGTTACACCCTCTAAAATTCTTCTAAAATGAAGTATGACACTATTGAATTAATGGATAATTAAGACACTAATATTCTATCCATTATTCCCTAGTCTAATTCATCAAATAATCAAGTAATTTTGTAGCTCTAATGAAAGATCAAACAAAAAAATGTAGGAGAAACCATATACTGCATAAAAGACACTTCCAGAATTTTATTTAGAGCATTTAGCTCTCTGGAATTTGAATGGAGAAGAAAAATATTCTCTTGCCACAGAGAATATTCTTCTTCCCCTCTTAACATAAACAACTAATTAAGCTTTGTAGCCTAAACTACCTCTTAACCATGTTATTTACCACTAACTCTTGAATGATTGAATCCAACTAAACTTTATTAATAAAGTATCTCTTAAAAATATTTCCACTTGCTAGTGGTCCCCACTAAGGCTCTCTTCCTAGGCGCAGGTGATGGGCTTTGGAAAAGCTTTATGCTTTATTCATGGTCAAACACCTACGTGGGTACAATGGGGGTCTTAAAGAGTTGCCCTTGTCAGCAAAAAAATTTAATTTACTTGCCAACTTTTCAAATAACCCCCACCTTGCATGCGTACCTAGCTGTGAATGCTAATTCTGACATTTTCCTTTTGTCATAAAGGTACTCCCTTCCTTGTCCTGCGTACCATCTTTCTTGGGATCTCCTTGGAAAGAGCAGTGCACCTTTAAATGTTTATGATCACTTGAAAACCCAACCTTTCCCTTTTCAAGCCTTGGGGAGTGCAAAATTCTGCCATGTTATGAATGGGACCCACTAGATCTCTTGTCCCCTTGTACTCTCCTTTGGGATGCGCCCCACCCTATGAGCTTGGGTCTTAGAGAATAGGTGGAGTAGGATAGATAGGGTGTTCTTTTTTTAAATTGATGGTAAGGTTGGTTTTTTTTAAAATTTGTTTATCATAATGTTATTTTATATTTATATATTGGATTTTTGCATAATTGTTTTTGAGAGGAGTCTTTAATTATTTAATTGATCATATGTTCTTTTGACACCTCTTTGCCTTAATTTAGTAATTGTTAAATTAAAGGGGGGATGGGGTTATGAATGTGGGAGACATAGGTTAGTAGGTGTTAGTATAGGTTGGGATATTGTTAGGTTCAATTTTAGTATTCTATGTTGTATTGTTTGGTAGTATTATTCATGTGTGTAAAATTTCTAAGTCATATTAGTATCTTTGATTTGCAATTAGATAGGGTGGACTTAATTTTATTTTGATTAATCGTTATTTTAATATTGATTAAGAAAATCATGGATCTTAGTATAGGATCATTACATTATAATGCTAAATAACAATCTAGTGTTCTAGAATTGGGATTGCGGATCCTTATTGGCATCCTCGTATTGCATGGGTCTTCTTATGGAAGACTTTATATATATACATTTGGCTATGTTTGAAAACACGATTGTCAGATCAAAAGATTTAACCCTTGATGGATTAATATACCTAGTTAATCGGGAAATGGCCCTTAAGACGATTATCTTCTTCTAAGTTTTAATCAAACCAACTAGCTAAAAAAAAATTTGTTACGTTTTTTGGTTGTTTATTTTTTGGGCATGACATTTGGTATCAGAGCCAAGTTTTCAACATTGGAACCTTTAGACCCATTACGTTTCAACTCATCTAACTTAACCTATTGTGTAGGATGCCTGTGGTCACACGAGCTAGCCGACGAGGTCGAGGTCGTAGAGCTGCACGAGTCGGTGCAGAGCAGGGAGGTGGACCACCACCGCCACCTCCACCACCAGACCCTAATCAGGCTATCATGAACACCCTTCAGAATTTGATTGGGGTAATTCAACAGAGATTACCACTTGTAGATCATCAGCAGGAGCAACAGGCTTCTGAGAGAGGAGCAGAGGTTCCAGGGGGAGGTGGAGCAGCTAGGAGAGAGAGGAGTAGGAGTCCTCCACCCAGGGGTGCCGAGGGCCATGGTGATCACGGGGATGAGTCAGTTCATCATGGGATACGAGACAGAGGTAGACCCCCTAGAGATGTTGGGGATGAGATTCGGGAGATAATACGACTCCAACCACCCTTATTTTTGGGATCCACTGACGGGTCAGTAGCAGAGGCCTGGTTACAGAGTTTACAGTGATGCTTTGGATTGCGCCCTTACGGGAGTAATCTAAAGGCACGAGTTGCAGTTCATCTCCTTCGAGATAAGGCCTCCATTTGGTGGCAGCAGGAGGAGTCCATTGGAGGGGTGGCTATTGACACACTCACTTGGGAGTCTTTTGTAGCCCGATTTCGAGAGAGGTATCTCTCCGAGCATTTTAGACAGAGACAGATAGAGGAGTTCCATGATCTCTAGCAGAGAGGCCTCATAGTGGCCCAGTATGAGAGTCGGTTTCTCGAGCTCCTTCCATATGTAGATTATATGAAGGACGAGAAATTGCGTATCCATCATTTCATTAAGGGACTTAATATGTCTCTCCAGGAGACAATACGTCTAGCTTTTCCTCCCACATTCAGAGATGCAGTTGAGACGACACTTGTAGCTGAGGATTTTCATACTAGACGGGAGTCTCGAGATCGGTCTCAGCACCGAAACCCTTCATCCTAGCAGTCAGGACAACAGAAATACACTTGGAAGGGGAAACAGGACCACTCAGCAGGATCCTTTAAGGGTCAACAGTCTCAGCAGCAGGGATCTCAGCAGGGTTCTAGACAGAGACATTCATAGGGTTATCAGGGCTCTAAGCCCAAACAGGGGCAGTCTCAGGGCCCTAGATAGGATCAGAGGACACAGACCCCTCAGGCACAGCCAGCTAGGACTCAGCAGTCCTCTAGGGGTGGATACAGTGGTTCCAGTAGGACTGGAGGGTCACAGCAGCCTAGGACACAAGGGGTACAGATGCAGACCCGCGGACCATGTTTCACTTGTGGTGGTATGGGTCATATTGCGAGAGAGTGCCCACAGGGACAGTTAGCCAGTGGTCAGAGAGGAGCTACCTCAGAGCCTACAGTCGGTGATATGGGTAGATCCCATAGAGTGTTTGCAGCGGTTGATAACCGCCAGGCCAAGCACCAGGCCACGGTCATAGAGGCTACAGGTATGATTCAGGGTATCAGTGTATCTATCTTATTTGATTCAGGAGCCACAGACTCCTTTATTTCCCCATATGTAGTGGAGCGTTGCAGGCTGGTGGCAATTAGACAGGATGTCAGTTGGGAGGTCGAGTTAGCCTCAGGAGCTAGGGTGTCTGTTAGTTCCTTAGTTCGCAGTTGTCAGATTCAGATGGGAGACTTAGTCACGATGTCTGATCTCCGCATCACCCCTCTAGGTTCTTCTGATGTAGTCCTTGGCATGGATTGGCTATATGCCCACATCGCCAAGATGGATTGTCGACAGAAGAGGGTTGAGTGCGTTGATGATCATGGTACTTCTATGGTGATATTTGGAGTACAGAGACCTGTATCCCTTCGCATGATTTCCGCTATGCAGCTTAGGCAGTGTGTGCGGAAAGGGTGTCAGCTTTTTGCCATCACCATTAGTGATAGAGAGGAGGATTCAGAAGGGGAGCCTTCGCTTGAGGACTACCCTATTCTTTGAGAGTTTGCAGATGTATTCCCTACCGAGCTACCTGGCATGCCTCCACCTAGGGCAGTTGATTTTCATATAGACCTTGTACCAGGAGCCGAACCTGTATCTAGAGCACCTTACAAGATGACCACACATGAGCTCAATGAGCTCAAGATTCAGTTAGAAGAGCTCTTGGAGAAAGGGCATATTCGACCTAGTGTATCACCTTGGGGTGCACCAGTGATTTTTGTGAAGAAGAAGGATGGATCACTTAGATTGTGCATTGATTATCGACAGTTGAATAAAGTAACAATTAAGAATCGATACCCACTCCCCAGGATCGATGATTTATTTGATCAGTTGCAGGGTGCCCGAGTATTCTCAAAGATAGATCTGAAGTCAGGGTACCATCAGTTGCAGATTGTGGAGAGTGATATCCACAAGACTGCTTTTCATACGAGGTCTGGTCACTATGAGTTCACAGTGGTGCCATTTGGCCTCATGAATGCTCCAGCCGTGTTCATGAGCCTCATGAACGGAGTATTTTGTACATTCTTGGATAAGTTTGTGGTAGTATTCCTTGATGATATTCTGATATATTCTCGAAATGAGGAGGAGCACGAGGAGCATCTGAGGTAGGTTTTACAGCGTTTGAGAGAGAATCAGTTATATGGCAGCTTGTCAAAATGTGCATTCTTTAGATCTGAGGTACATTATCTTGGTCATGTTATATCCGGTGATGGGATCTCTGTAGACCCATCGAAGATTAGAGCCATTATGGATTGGCCAGCACCCACCAGCGTCACCGAGGTTAGGAGTTTTATGGGCTTAGCAGGCTATTATAGGCACTTTGTGGTGGGGTTTTCTAGGATAGCGCATCCCATTACTTCCCTTCAGAGAAAGGGGAAAAGGTATGAATGGTCAGAGAAGTGTGAGAGGGCTTTTCGAGAGCTCAAGAGAGCTCTCACTAGTGCTCCGATTTTAGCAGTGCCAGATCCTTCAGCAGACTTTGTTGTGTGCACTGATGCATCTTTGGACGGTTTAGGAGCGGTTCTTATGCAGGATGGGCATCCTATAGCTTTCGAGTCAAGGAAGCTAAAGACCCATGAGCTCAATTATCCTACTCATGATCTAGAGCTTGCAGCAGTAGTTCATGCCTTGGTGAGATGGCGACATTTCCTTCTAGGTCACCGATTTGAGCTCCATTCAGATCACCAGAGCCTTCAGTACATCTTTTCACAGCCCAATCTTAATGCTAGGCAAAGGAGATGGATGGAGTTTTTGTGTGAGTACGATTTTGATGTTCATTACATCAAGGGGAAAGAGAATGTTGTTGCAGATGCCTTGAGTAGGAGGCAACACGAGCTCTCCTCTATGGTTTCTAGTACGGATTTGAGGGAGCGCATTTTGCATCACTTGCTAGAGGATGGATTCTATGTAGAGGTTTGTCAGATTGTTTGTGCTCAGAGGTCCCTTGAGGGGAGATTTGCAGAGTATTCTTTAGAGTCCGATGGACTCCTACGTCATAGAGGACGCATCTATGTACCCTCTTCGGGAGACTTGCGAGAGTTTATTGTACTTGAGGCACATAGAGCACCTTATGCAGCTCACCCAGGAGTTAAGAAGTTGCATGCTGATCTGAGATAGTTGTACCATTGGCCGGGCATGAGATTGCAGATTGCCAGCATAGTGGCTAGATGCCTAGAGTGTCAGAGAGTTAAGGCTGAGCACATTCACCCAGGTGGGCTCCTACAGTCACATGAGATTGCCGAGTGGAAGTGGGATACTATATCCATGGACTTCATTATCGGTCTTCCTATGTCTTCTCGCCGCCATGATGCCATCTTGGTGACGGTCGACACACTGACCAAGGTTGCCCACTTTTCACCGGTGCGTACTACTTTCACAGCACAAGATGTAGCGCAGATGTTTTTGCAGGATATTGTCAGACTTCACGGCATTCCTCATAAGATCATCTCTGATAGAGACTCCTTGTTCACATCAGCTTTTTGGAGAGAGCTACAGGCAGCATTGGGCACTAGTCTCAATTTTAGTACGGCATATCACCCTCAGACAGATGGGTAGACAGAGAGGGTTAACCAGGTGTTAGAGGATATGTTACGTATGTATGTGATGGACCATCAGGTCAAGTGGGAGGAATACCTACATCTGGTAGAGTTTGCCTATAACAATGGGCATCATTCGTCTATTGGTATGCCGCCATATCAGGCCTTATATGGTAGACCTTGCAGGACACCACTGAGTTGGGATAGGATTGAGGACAGGATATCTATTGGACCTCAGTTGGTCAAGGATATGGAGCAGCAGGTGGTCTTGATTAGACAGCGCCTTAGAGAGGCCCAGGATCGACAGAAGAAGTATGCTAATGCAAAGAGGGTAGACCGCGAGTATATGGTTGGTGATAGGGTCTTCTTGAGAGTGCGACCGCATAAGAGTCCAATCCGCTTTGGAAAGGGCTCTAAGTTAGCACCTCGCTTTGTTGGACCGTTTGAGATATTAGAGAGGATAGGACCAATTGCCTATCGTTTAGCATTGCCACCTAGCCTGTCACGCATTCATGATGTGTTTCATGTATCTGTGCTATGAAAATATATTTATGACGAGACTCACATTATAGACTAGGATGCCTTGCAGGTGGAGTCAGATGGACAGATGGCTTTGGAGCCCATTTGCATTTTGGGCCGACGGACCCTGGCACTACGAGGTAGAGAGCTGGACCAGGTTAGGGTCCAGTGGGATTGTTATGATGAGGTCACGGCTTCATGGGAGGATACATCATAGATGAGATCACAGTACCCATACCTTTTTGATGAACTCCAGGAGGAAGTTCATGCCTAGGGGGGGAGGATGTGAGGCCTCACCCTGACCCGTCATAGCATCTTTCTTTTTCTGCATTTTGATACAGTGATACATTTGTTGATCTATTTTGGATTGAGACTCGAGATATGATATTTTGATGGTGATTATTATATTATGTAGGTGTGGATGTGAATCTAGAGTACATCATGATTTTTATTATTCATCGTTGATTAAGTGAATTATTCATGATTAGATTTGATTACTGCACATGATGATTATGTACTTATGATGTTCGAATATTATTGAATGGAAAATTGTGATTTGAATTGAGCTATACATATTGAGTTATGATACTAAATAGGAAATTGAATATGTATATTTCATGTAATGTTATCATCTTGAACTACTGATGCTCGAAGTGAAGTGTGCAGGTACGAGAACCATGGGAATTATCGGAGAACCAAGGTTAAACACATGTGTACTGAGTAAACCAAGGCTTAGTCCAATGTGGGATTACAAAGCCTTGTTGTAATGTGAACTTGTCGTAAAAGTGAATTTTCTTGTGCATTAGTAGTTAGCTTCGTGTTGTCTTTCTTGGCATTTGTATGTAATGTGCAATTGTTAGTGTCACTTGACACTTGTAATGTACTCATTAAATTTATTTAATTCCAGCCACTTCTAGAGGCCAATAAGGAGTTCTAGGGGTCATTTTTGGCATAATTTATGTATCTTAATGTTAGGGGTATGGGTTAGGAAGGTTTTGAGCATACCCTAAACCCCCTAGAGACTTTGGAAACCTTTTTTTTGACCCATTTACCCTTACCTACGAGATTGGATGGATCTTGACCCTTACCCAACTTCACCTTTCCTTCCAATCAAGCATTTATCATGGGGGGACAAGGGAAATCAAGGAGACCTTAGAGTCAAATCTGCAATTATGATTGGTGGGTGGGTAGAATTTGGAGCCCTTTTTAGAGGCCTTGGATAGAATTAGAGGGTGTTCACCCACTCTCTAATTTTAGAGACTTTAGGGTTTTGGAGGAGGAAGAAAAAGTGGATAAGCTCTTCTCAAATTTCCATTTCCATCACACTTGTGGAGGTTGGTTACTCTTCTCATGGAGTCTTTCTACTTGTGCATTAGATTAGCTTGTATCTTTCCCTCTCATGTATATGAATCTTGATTCTTGTTGTGGCTATGTGTTGTAAGGGAGGGATTTTGGGTTTGATTTCATGGTTTGATCTTGTTCTTTTTGCTTGATTGAGGGAGTTCTTGTTTATGGGTGTGAGGCATTACTCACCCTTTGGGAAGGGAAGAAGTGGCCTATGGGTGGAGGGGTTAGTTGGGCTCTCCATGAGGTGAGAGTCTCTTCTCTTGGAGAAGAGGGATAAGTCCATGGTGTATGGGCACCATGGAAGCCATTGCATTCTTGTATGTTGAAGAGGATGTTAAGCAAAGTATGTGTATGAAGAGGCCTTTGGATATGCATGGATATGTAGCCTTGAAGAGGCATTTGGATATGTAGCCTTGAAGAGGCATTTGAATACTCATGGTGAGAAAATTTGTATGTAATGGCATTCTCCCCTTGGAAAAGCCCACCTCCACCCTCTCAATGAGCTTGTAAGACTCATTTGTGTAACCTTGGAAGGGAGTAATTTGTTGTATGTGCATTGTGTAAATTGTTTGTGAGCATCTTGTTGATCTTGTTGCATACCCGTTTAGCCCTTGGTTCTCCAAGCTTGGGGGTGGTCTCATAAGAGACCTTGGTTGGGTGGTGAGCACCCATGGTTCTCTCCTTTTATTGCAGGTATAGAAGTCAAAGGCCCATGAAGAAAAAGCTTGATGAAATCCCTTCTTTAATGTGCTTGTATCAATCTCTCATGTGCTGTTGTATTGTAGATCTTGAAAGAAAGATCCTCTTTTATATATAATTGTAATGGAGCAAGCCTCTCCTTGTAGTAGGAGTATTTGTTTTGGTGGATTTGTATGGTGTTCAGCTTGTTCATGTTGGAGCACCAGGAAAATTTATATTGTAATAGAATGAAGAAAAGCATGTTTCATTTTCTTGATATTATCATGCATGTATGGTTATCAAAGTATGTTTCAATGATTCAATTTGTATATAAGGAATGCTTGCTGTTATGCTGATGCATTCTCCTTAATTGAAATGGAGGTATAAATATCTCATGGTTAAATGTTTATCTAAGTTGATAAGGGAGAGATAATGTATTGTTTAAAGAAAGAAATTTCATTGATATGATCTTTGTGAAGCTCTCAATGTGTTGACTTAACTTGTTATGATCATTCTATTTTACCTTATCTTGGACAAGCTTCAAATTAAATAGAAACTACTTGAGTTGATAAGAATGTTACACCCTCTAAAATTCTTCTAAAATGAAGTATGACACTATTGAATTAATGGATAATTAAGACACTAATATTCTATCCATTATGCCCTAGCCTAATTCATCAAATAATCAAGTAATTTTGTAGCTCTAATGAAAGATCAAACAAAAAAATGTAGGAGAAACCATATACTGCATAAAAGATACTTCCAGAATTTTATTTAGAGCATTTAGCTCTCTGGAATTTGAATGGAGAAGAAAAATATTCTCTTGCCACAGAGAATATTCTTCTTCCCCTCTTAACATAAACAACTAATTAAGCTTTGTAGCCTAAACTACCTCTTAACCATGTTATTTACCACTAACTCTTGAATGATTGAATCCAACTAAACTTTATTAATAAAGTATCTCTTAAAAATATTTCCACTTGCTAGTGGTCCCCACTAAGGCTCTCTTCCTAGGCGCAGGTGATGGGCTTTGGAAAAGCTTTATGCTTTATTCATGGTCAAACACCTACGTGGGTACAATGGGGGTCTTAAAGAGTTGCCCTTGTCAGCAAACAAATTTAATTTACTTGCCAACTTTTCAAATAACCCCCACCTTGCATGCGTACCTAGCTGTGAATGCTAATTCTGACATTTTCCTTTTGTCATAAAGGTACTCCCTTCCTTGTCCTACGTACCATCTTTCTTGGGATCTCCTTGGAAAGAGCAGTGCACCTTTAAATGTTTATGATCACTTGAAAACCCAACCTTTCCCTTTTCAAGCCTTGGGGAGTGCAAAATTCTGCCATGTTATGAGTGGGACCCACTAGATCTCTTGTCCCCTTGTACTCTCCTTTGGGATGCGCCCCACCCTATGAGCTTGGGTCTTAGAGAATAGGTGGAGTAGGATAGATAGGGTGTTCTTTTTTTAAATTGATGGTAAGGTTGGTTTTTTTTAAAATTTGTTTATCATAATGTTATTTTATATTTATATATTGGATTTTTGCATAATTGTTTTTGAGAGGAGTCTTTAATTATTTAATTGATCATATGTTCTTTTGACACCTCTTTGCCTTAATTTAGTAATTGTTAAATTAAAGGGGGGATGGGGTTATGAATGTGGGAGACATAGGTTAGTAGGTGTTAGTATAGGTTGGGATATTGTTAGGTTCAATTTTAGTATTCTATGTTGTATTGTTTGGTAGTATTATTCATGTGTGTAAAATTTCTAAGTCATATTAGTATCTTTGATTTGCAATTAGATAGGGTGGACTTAATTTTATTTTGATTAATCGTTATTTTAATATTGATTAAGAAAATCATGGATCTTAGTATAGGATCATTACATTATAATGCTAAATAACAATCTAGTGTTCTAGAATTGGGATTGCGGATCCTTATTGGCATCCTCGTATTGCATGGGTCTTCTTATGGAAGACTTTATATATATACATTTGGCTATGTTTGAAAACACGATTGTCAGATCAAAATATTTAACCCTTGATGGATTAATATACCTAGTTAATCGGGAAATGGCCCTTAAGACGATTATCTTCTTCTAAGTTTTAATCAAACCAACTAGCTAAAAAAAAATTTGTTACGTTTTTTGGTTGTTTATTTTTTGGGCATGACAAAAGCACCACCAGAGGAGCATTTTTATTTGGTGAAAGACTTGTTACATGGACAAGTAAGAAGAAGGCTTGCATTTCTCAGTCTACAAATGAAGCAGAGTATGTTGCTGCTACTACAAACTGTTCAGATATTGCATATATCAAGCAAGTTTTGGAAGGTATGAATGAGATAATCATAGAGCCGATGATTATATACTGTGATAACACAAGTGTAATAAACATTTCAAACAATCCAATGATGCACTCTAAAAAAAAACATATATCTATTAAGTATCACTACTTAAGAGAACAAATATAGGATAAGCAAGTTAAGCTAGAGTTTGTAACATCAAAAGAACAACTTGCAGACATATTTACAAAGCCTCTACCAAAGGATACATTTGAGTACTTGAGGACTAGACTTGGGGTCCATCCCCTATCTACTGGTCACTAATGTGATCTGGATGTTGCATCAGCCTAATCTTATCAGAAGATCATTCATGTTGATGCACCATAGTTCACACTTTGGATCATGTCTAAAGTTGTGAAAAGTTTAGAGAACTAGAACAGATTGGCATATCAGTATACAGAGATTCAAAGAATGCACCAGACAATAGAGAGTTACATGGCTACTATAGAGCTACATGTTTATTTGTTTCTTTGGAATTTTTGTTAAAGGGAGAGATAAACCATATGAAACAATATGCACCGATGAGAACATTTATCTAAGGGAGAGACAAACTGAAAGAAAGGGAGAGCACTAAAGATCAGTTACTGAGAATAGAAGAAGAAATCTGAAAGTTGAAAAGATCATATCTGTAGAATGTCAAAGCTACATTGGTAATGTTGTTGAGTAATGTAGTGATTAAACATATTAAGCTAGGGAGAGCTTGTACAACATTTGTTCATAGAGTTGTAGAATACATGTTTGGTATGTGTATGGTATATTTAATATTAATTGAGTTTCCATGAATGCCAAAGGGAGAGATTGATGAACTACAAATGATTTAAAACCTGATTGAAGATCTATGATTAGAGATCACCGAGTTGTTGATTAGATATGACATATGATTGAACCAGTAATATGTTGTCATTGATGTAAACTAGTTTGACAATACTTATTTCGTAAGTTACAATAACTAAATATGTATAGAAAAGGAGAAAAAGAGATGAAGAATAGAAATATCTACATGAGGAAGATGTATGTGATAGATGAGGATAAGGAATACATTGTGTAACTTTCTAGTGAGTCTATGACCTTATGTTATTGACTTGATTATGTTTCATTCATCTATGATGAGGAAAAGAACTAAAAGACACAAGGCAGTGTGGTCATTTGATGAAGCATTTTAGTATACATCGACGAGATGTAGTGTATATAGAGCACAGTATAAACTGAGCTTGTGTTCACCGATGCATTTCTTTGTTAACTGAGTAGGAGAAAATAATTAAATGATTAGTTTAGCTATTAAGGATAGCTGAGCTATAAAGTACATCGTAATCAGTGATGGAGATAATGTTTGTTACAAAGATCAATGACTAGCATAATTCAAGGAAGATCTAAAGGATGAAATAAAAACATTTTACTAGCACAACTATCGAGGAAGGTTTAAGTGGCAAAATGGGCGAAGGAGAATAAGCAACAAAATATTATGGAGGAGAAGAAAATGGTTTACTTGTCTATTTAAGAGACTAAAGTTTCATTATGAAATGAATGCTGGAAGAAGGAGACTGCAGAATTATCGCATGAACAAACTTCATGTATGCCTGATCAAACTAGTTAATGAGAACCAAACTAGAGATTATACTGAGTGTCATAAAAGCTATTGTCGAGTGATAGTAAGTCATTGATTATTGTGATACAGAATTGATATACTGATCAAAGGATTTGTATGGGCTTAAAATAGATCTGATAATCTGCAATTGAAGTTGTATTATATTCAGATCAATTACTATTACATTTTAACAATTGTAAACAGAGAAATCTCTTAACCGAGTGGACTTGTAAGTATTTTATGTATCATTCATAGAATGAACATTATTATCCTGTCAACCCCATAGTGAATGCTAGTTGGATGATAACAGTTGGTCTTAAATCCTCTAACAAGGTCACACCTAATAGTGTGTTTGTAACCTTTAATAGGGTTGGGTCTTCACCGACCTAACTTCAGAAGATTGAACATTTTTGGGTTGCTGGTCCCAGGTGGCTTTTCCCTTCAATGGGTTTCCATGTTAAATCTTTTGTGTTATGTGTTCATTGTGCTAATTATTTGTTATCATACTTTACATATTACATGTTAGATTTGGTCGGTAATCATTAGTTGTTATTGACTAGTAATCGGTAAAAGCAGAGATAGTATTTAAATATTTTATGTTACCGAGCTACAAAAGTTTAAGTAAATTGTTTTGGATTATACATTTTGATTTGGGACCATGGATAACTGATTCACCCCCCTCTTAGTTATTCTAACAACATATATATACATAAAAATATACATATACATATTGTATAATGTTGAAATGGAAGCATTTCCATGTTAAGAGCATTTAGCCCTCCGAGTAAGTGATTTGGGATCATGTTGAACACCTTGAATGGGTTCTCGACTTTGATTTGGCATTTTTCCTCTGATTCTGCCCCCTATTTCCACTTCTTTTATGCATAATTCTGGCATCCTGAACTGAAATTCTGATATTCTTGACTTTTGGGTCAAAGGTGACATTTTTGGGTCAAGGGTGATGTTTGTGGGTCAAAGGTGACATTTTTGGGTCAAGGGTGATATTTTTGGGTCAAAGGTGACATTTTTGGGTCAAAGGTGACATTTTTGGGTCAAGGAAGACCTCATCCCTGACCTAGGGTAGAGACAACCTCATCTTTGACCCTAGGTCCAAATTTCAAGTTTCCATGATTTCTAAATGTCAAATTTCAGAAAGAGTTATTTTCCCACTTTCGAGTCGGCTGTTTTGGTCTTCGAAATGGTAAAATCTTAATTATATTTAATTTAGGTCCATTTCTAAATGATTGAGGTCCAATTGGAATTTAATTCCCCAATGTGGCCCCTCTAGAGGATTGTGCCCTAGATCACTATAAAAGGAAGCCTTCCTCTCTCATTTTCTCCATCAAGTTTTGCAATCTCATTCCCTCATGGATCAAGCACTCTCAGGGAGACATTGGTGATCAAGCAAGAATTTTATCAGGAATTTTCAAGGAAGCATTCAAGTCCTCTTCTTCATTCAAGTTCTCCATTGAAGATCAAGGATTCAAGCATTCAAGCCTTTGAAGAGGTTTGGTTCAAGCATTCAAGATTCATCATTCAAAACCCTAATCTAGCCATCATGATGGTATGATCTTCCTTCAAGATCCTTTGTTCATCTTCAAGATCCATTCATTCTTCTCTCAAGGTGGATTCCAAGCATACAATCATGGAGGTTTGATTTGCATTTGATAATGTTATGTTCAACCTTTCATATCAACATACTTGTTTACATTTGAAGTACAATTGCATATCTATTGAATATCATAGCTTCATTGTTAGATCTACTTCTACTACTTGCTAGCATTCTCTATTTCAATTCCATTATTAATGTTGATTCCAAACTAGGGATTGACTAAGGCAAACCCCCCAACCAAACAAACAAAACCATTTTTCTTGCAGGTATAGGTGCGGGATGATAAATTAAAGTGCAAATATGGATACCCTTTTTGTTGAACTTCCAAGATCCGGGAACAAAGTCAAAGTCAACCTTCAAAATATTAATGTAGCCTTTGACCTTTTATCAGGGTCAAAGACTACTTGCTATCAGAAAGATAAAATTTTTCTTGGTTTTCTTTGTCTCGACATTTCCAGTCCGAAATAAGTTGCAGAATTTCCTAAAACTATACATAGGCACTAGAAAATAGGTATTTCCAAATTAATTTCATCATGAGGTATGTATCTTATTTTATCTAATTTACATTCTATCCCTTACAATTCAAATGTATGTGTAAAATATTGGCTTTGGGGTCTCTTTTATGTGCAAACCCTTGTTCTAGGGCCCCATCCATATTTTATCCATTACATTTTGGTGAACCCGACAAGCTTACCCCTATCTTTTATGGAATTAGATGCCCTATTGTGTTTGATTTCCTTTTCATGCTTATAAGTTTCATTTGAATGTATTTGGATATATCTAGATCTATTTTCTATGCATTTCTTTATTTGTTATCATGTTGCACAAGTTTTTTCAAGTGTTTTCCAAACATTCTTCTATTACTTTTGGGATTACACAACAACCTCCTCTTACTTTACCATTGCATGGTGTTACACCTAGAAAGACTTTATCTAGTGTGTGTGATGGTTCTGTTTCCTCTCTTGTATTACCTTGTAAGCATATATTCGAGAAAGAAGATGACTTTAATCTATCTCTCCATCATATTTCTCTTTATGGAGATGAGATGAGGATTGATGTTAATTCTTCTCGTAATACATGTCTTTTCTATGAGCCTAATTTTGAATATAATTTACCTTCTTTCCCCTCTAGGGATCCTAAAATGTGCTTTATTAGTAGGGATGATAATCCTCCTATTTGGGATGAACCTTTGGATTTGGATGTTGATTACTCTCTTCCTCATGACACCATTGTGGATGATCCCTTGGATAAAGACATTGATTTATCCCCTCCTCATGAAGAAGATTTGATACAAGAGGGTGATTTATTAATTGATGACATATTTATACATGATGATAACTCTTTTTATAAAACACACTCCCCTTATGCGGACATTTTAGTGAAAGAAGATGACATTATACATGCTTTACCTCCATTTGGGATTCCTTCTAGTGATGAGGCATTAGTAGAGAATTATATGAATTCCATGAATGCTCTCCCTTTTAGTGATGATCTTATGGAGAATCAAGATCCTACCTCATCTCCACCTAGATATCTTCTTTGCTTCCTTCTTGTGAATCCATTTGTAGTGTTGAGACAAATAACATGGTTTTTTTAAAATCCTTGTTGACTGTCAAAGGTTGTCCTCGCATTACTATCAAAGGTAAAACTATAGATTCTTTAGAGTCTTTCAATAACCATGATTCGATATATCACACATATCATACAAGGAATAACCTTCAACCTAATCCGGTGGTTTCTACTTCTTTACCACCTTCTCAACCTATTCTTCCTCCTCCACTTCATCTTCCTAGAAAGGAGTATGATTTGATTAACCAATTGCAAAATACTCCTGCCAAGATTTCTTTATGGGAGCTTCATCAAACTTCACCTACCTACTCTAAAGCCAAGCAAAAATCTCTAGAAACTCTTCCCACTCCACCTCCTAATCAAGAGAACATCAATAACTTCTTACAATGCATGCATGCTACCTCAGGCCCTCCTAACATTGTATTTACTCAAAAATATTTACCTTCTAAAGAAGTTCAGAATCAATATGATGCTCTTATGGTTTCTATTTCTATCAATAAGAGCATCATTCATAGGACCTTGAGTGATAATGGATTTGGTCTTAATGTTTGTAGCATGGACATGCTCAAAGAGATTAACATTGATCTTTCAACTATTCAACCTGACAATGTTCCTATACGTGGCTTTGATAACATTTCTAAGAACACTTTAGGAATCATTACCTTACCTATCAAAGTAGGTCTAGTCATCTTGAATACACCTATTCATGTTATGCCTGGACCCCTCAATTATAACCTTCTTTTGGGTAGACCTTGGTTGCATGAGATGCATGCCATTCCTTCCACCCTTCACTGTAAAGTCAAGTTTATACATAATAATAAGATGTATACACTTCATGTGGATGATGCACCTAATCCTTGTCTAAATATTCAAACCCACACTACTTTTACTCCTAATAGTAGGCCTTCTTCCTCTAATTCCCTTTCTGACGATGATTGGGGAACCTTGGATTTTAATCCTACCTTTATTGGAGAGTATAAGGTTAATGATCTTGATTTTATGAAGAAACAAAGAGAGTTTGAACAACAAGTTTTTTGTAAAACCCTTAGTAATAATTTTTTTTTTGCTTCCATCCACAATGAATCTATCAAATCTACTAAGGATGATATTGTGACCACTAAATTTCCATTGACTCCTTCTGATATGGCTTCTTGTTATGGTCCTCATTATCATTTCCTAGTTAAACAAGGATTCAATAGTCGAGGATGTGGTAAGTATAAACAGGGAATTAAAATGCCCTTACACACTAGGGGGCATGATCATTCTTATGGATTGGGATTTAATCCTCAAAAATGAATCAATTTTAACATCTCGAATAACACTTCAAAACATGATGAAACTATGAAGGAATTAGACCAAGAAGTTCTTTTGCCTAAACTCCTTCATGCTAAGATGATTACTAGACCTAAACACAAAAAGAAATGTAGTCCATACTTGAAGACTCTTCCCTTTTGTTTATATCATAGATTTCATGATCACTCTACTAACGAATGTCAAGCTTTACATTATAAGATTAGGCAGCTCATTGATAGTAATGTTATTTATATATCATGTGGCAATGAGTTGTATTTCAATCCTATTTTCTCTAAATAACATTTATGTTCCTATTATGGAGCTCCACAATATGTAAACAATGTTAGCCTAATCCTTGGGGGCTCATTTTCATGCATATTTTTGTGAGTGATATAATAGGTCCCCTTCCATGTTTGTTCCTACACTTGGGGGGCAAGGATGACATCTCCTTCTTTTCTATATTTTTGGGATTCACCTCGTTCCTTGGTTAAGAAATATTTATCTATTATGTGATATCCAATCATACATGAAAATTTTGGTTTGCATTAAGGATCTTTGTCCTTGATCACAACCTATTTCATTATTTGACATTGGGTTTCCATGGTTGATATATCTCTCACCTTGGAAACTAAACAGTGTGCTATCCCTCACAAGGGTTACTTTTTCACTTCTTGCATGACATCTCTTTGCATTTGTCCCTTCCATGGCATCATAGGAGCTATGACCTTCTTGGCTTGGACTGGGTGTTGTCTATGGATATTGTCTTAATGTTGAAGAAGGCTTTATCCTTGTTCTTTTCTTTCCTTAACATGTCAAAATAGTATGTTTTTTCCATATTAAGGAGGGGGGCATATATACGGCCTCCCTCGTTCTATATTATGTATTTTTGTTCTAACCTTTTTGTTTTGCAGCATGCTAAATCTTGGAAGGTAATGGACATAAGTTGCTAAATCTTGAAGTGACACACATTTTTCAATTTTCAATATGCTAAATCTTGGAAGGTAACACACATAAGTTGTTAAATCCTAAAGGGACACACATTTCCAATTTCAAATATGCTAAATCCTCTGAAGGTAATGCACATAAGTTGCTAAATCCTGAAGAGACACACATTTCCAATTTCAAATATGCTAAATCCTATGAAGGTAATGCGCATAAGTTGCTAAATCTTGAAGGGATGCACATTTCAAATATGCTAAATCTTCCAATGGTAATGCACATAAGTTGCTAAATCCTGAGGAGACACGCATTCCATATTCATAGTGATACAAGATGGTAGATCTATGGATATTCCAAAAGCCATTAGAAGATGCATTACAATTTCAAAGCATAGTTAATGGGTGAACCTGTTGGGCTCTCCTTCTAGGGTGATTCATGGTAAGGTGGGCATCTTACTGGGTGAGGTAATCACTTTCTCCTTTCTCTCTTTTTGCTTTCATGCTAGTAGGACTAGATCATGAAGCTATGTTATTTATAGTGTTTCTCTTGTCTTTCTTATGTAATCATTTATGCTTTTGTGACAGCTTTCAAAATATGAGATTAGTATGAGAAATATTTCTTAGCGAGGTTCCTTATGCTAATTGATTTGGGTTATTTAGTGCTAACCCCTGTTCTTTTGGTTTTCTCTTTTCGCACCCTCATGCATGTATGTTGAGTTAGAATCCTTCACCTAGGGGCTTGTGTCCTTAGCTAAGTTTTATTTTATCTCATTGAAAATCCACTTGGATCTCCTATTTCTTCTCCTTTACCAAGAGTTTTCATCGAGTCCATACTATTGATAAAGTGGGGGCTTAATGTATCATCTTAAAATGGAAGAACTTCCATGTTAAGAGCGTTTAGCCCTCTGAGTAAGTGATTTAGGATTATGTCAAACACCTTGAATGGGTCCTTGATTTTGATTTGGCATTTTTCCTCTGATTCTACCCCCTATTTCCACTTCTTTTCTACATAATTCTAGCATCCTGAACTGAAATTATGAGATTCTTGATTTTTGTGTCAAAGGTGACATTTTTGGGTCAAAGGTGACATTTTTGGGTCAAGGATGAAATTTTTGGATCAAAGGTGACATTTTTGGGTCAAGGAAGACCTCTTCACTAACCTAGGCTAGAGACAACCTTGTCTTTAACCCCAGGTCCAAATTTCAAGTTTCCATGATTTTTGGATGTAGGGTTTCGAAAAGAATTGTTTTCCTGCTTTCGGGTCGGCTATTTTGGTCTCCAAAATGGTAAAGTCTTAATTATATTTAATTTAAGTTCATTTCTAAAGGGTTGAGGCCTAATTGGAATTTAATTC